>JANVCL010000007.1:11911876-11927104 GCA_026546855.1 Erythroxylum incrassatum
TTCACTCAAGAATTAATATAGTAAATACTAGTGAATTTATTATTATTAATATCTTCTTAAATTATATCTAAATATATTATAGGTTTTTTAGGTGTTTCAGGTTTAGGTTTAAACCTAAACCTATAAATCAAGTTCGGTTCGATTAACTGCTATAGGTTCGGTTAACCTAAAATCACAAGTTAGAAACCTGAACCTAAACCATGAACCTGATTTTTCAAGTTCGGTTAACCTTATTTACAGGTTCGATTCATGCAGTTCAAGTCCGGTTCACAGGTTCGCGGATTTTCTTGAACACTTCTAGTTATTCCTTCTTCTCTTTTCAGTTTGCATAAACATTTCCACATGAATAGCTTCCACAAGCACCATTTCCAAGGAGATAACAAGTAGGAGTGGCCTAATTGATTTCAACTCCTCACTTAAGGCTCTCCTTTGTAGGATGTCTTGAGTTCGAGTCACTAAAAAAGAGGGGAGAGGAAAATTTTCCCTGTTGATGATCCTCTAGCCCCCTGGGCGGGATCTTTAGTCGGATCAATTACGGACGTCTCACTTCCAGCAGTAGTACGGGAGATGGAGTTACTAGGAAATCTGAGATTGATGGGAACCTGATGCTAAGCAAGGGCCAGTGATCAATCAGAAGCTGACTAATCAGTATGTAACGACTCATTGTGTGCAAAAGTGTACAGGCTACGTAAGAAACTGAGGAATCTTGGGGTTCCAAATTTACTTTCTCTAGGGCTCTTGGGATAAGACCTTAGGGTCTTAGGATTAGTCCAACAAAAGCTAGGATACCTAATGTGTAAAAAAAATAACATCTGTCGTGTACCTTTGTCAGTACCATCAATCAGGCATTGACACTTAAATGACTCACTCGGTCATTTAGTGAATGCCTAAGTATTACCTTGTCTAAATTTAGTTATTTTCAATTGGTTGATTTATAGGTTAAGTTTTAAGTTTAGTCTGACTCGAGATTCAGTTATTATAAGCAAAACAATATCATTTTATTTAGAAGAATTAAGTCTCGAGTAGATCTAGGCTACCTCTGGTCATTTAGTGAATGTCCTGGTCTTTTGCTTCTTTTTGCCTTCATTGTTGTTAGGGGGTAACAATTATTGGCCCATGGGTCCAAATTTAAGGAGTGGTTAGTTTACATGAAATGATAATAGAAATGAGAATGAATATAGTAAGGAATGAGAATAGATATAATCACTGATAGTTGGGTAGGACGAAAGAATGATTATCATTATTATAGATAATGGTTGGTTTGTTGAAAACTTTAAGAAATATATTCTAATTTTAATATATTTTAATTAATTATATTAATTAATTATATTGTTTTACTAAAAAGGAGAAAATAAATTTGTTACACCAAATTTTAATATATTCTAATTAATTATATTTAATTAATTACATTATTTTGCTAAAAAATAAAAATTAATTAAAATTTTATTTTACATCAAATTTTAATATATTATATTTAATTATATTCTAATTGATATATTTAATTAATTATATTGTTTTGCTGAAAAGGGCAAAACAAAATTTTTAAAATTTTATCAAAATTTAACATATTCTAATTAATTATATTTAATATATTCTAATTAATTATATTTAGAATATATATAATTTTAATTAATTATATTTAATATATTCTAATTAATTATATTTAGAATATATTTAATTTTAATTAATTATATTTATTAATTATAATTAATTAATTATATTATTTTACTAAAAATAGAAGGAATGACTTTAATTCCTCACATGTTTGGAGGTATAGAGTAATCCCCAAAATTCAAATATCAAAATAAGCTCTCCCTTAGTTGTCTTTAAAGAGTCAAACTAAAGTTTAGACTGATTCGAGACTCAATTATTTTAAATAAAACAACATCGTTTACTTAGAAGAATTGAGCCTCGAGTGAGCCTGAACTTAGACAACCTAAACCCGAACTCAATTAAAAAATACATTGTTCTATATTTTTAATTTTAAAAAATTATTTTTAAAAATTGATCGTTTCCATCCTTAATTGATCGTTTTAAAAATACATTGTTCTATATTTTTAAAAATTGTTGTCCAACTGATACCGAATCTACAGACCTTTTGGCCGTGCATTTTGTTAATAATTCTAGGCCAAGATTCTCAATTGTGAACTGCATATTATACTCGGAAAAGGAGGAGGAGCACACTAGCGGCACTGGAGCATTGGAGGACGACTGGCGCTCGTAGGTGGCTTCGAGCAGCAGATAGCGCTACACTGTGCTTTTATGTTTCGGCGCTGGTAGGTGGCTTCGAGCAGCAGATAGCGCTACACTGTGCTTTATGTTTCAAATATATGCCACAGTATCAGTGAACAAGTATACAAGGAGCAGAGTAGAGCCGTCTCTCTTGCATTTGGAATGTCATTGTTTTGTTGGGCACGCCATTTGAGCTTTGAGTTAGATTATGAGTCCAGTCGGAAGTCCAAAATTCAATCTAACTCAAGTCAAATTTGTTAACTTTGAGCCGAACAAGACCTATTTGGCCGAGCTCGAGTAAAAATGCCACACCTAGATGAATCTACAGATGAGTCTAGGTAACTATTCTTGTTAGTAGGTTTTCTTTCTTTGCAATGTCTTAAGAAGTTAACAGTAAAACTTGAGATACCCATTTCAAGTTCACCAGGAAAGCATGATCACAAGATGAATCCACCCGGCATGGCCACAGGCATGGGTCCAGTTCGCCTGCAATCTTAAAACTCAACCCCACAGTACTAACCTTGTCTTTAACATGTTGGAATGTTGGAGAAAAGGTCGCCATTGAATTTTTCAACTGCTTTTAATGTACTCAAATCACTTTCTGTAGCATTTATTAACCAACTCACCACCCAACTTCACTTAATGAGGGCATAACTAGTTAGAAATCAGAACATGTGGTCTGTGTATTATGGTCAATTGTATGTGGTCTGTGTATTATGGTCAATTGCACAATGTGATGAAAAAGAGTTGACTATTCTACTATGCTTCAAGTTGGAAGGTCCTATGCACCTGCGATTATGTAACTGAAACTTGTCCAAGTTTTCTTTCAATTCTACTTCAAATGAATATACATGTGGCAGAGAACTTTTTAGATAACTGTGTTTGTATATGCATCTTGCTGTAAAATCGACTTTGTTACCTGCTCTTGTTTACTTTTCCAAGCAAAAATTATCATCCTCGACTCGTTGGATTGAGTCAAAAACAATATAATAAAACTCAATTTGCATAAGAAATTTTGGTGTATCAACATATGCATGTCTCAACTGGCCTAATGAAATCTAAGAGCTTAAACTGTTATGTTCCCAGTGCAGCTAGGCCTTTCCATACATAAGAACGTGCAACATGTACAATAGATTCTGGCCAAAACTATTAGGTAGAGATAAATTTGAGGTTCATCAAGAAATTTACATACGACATAGAGTAGTACACTAACAACACTTGAAGAAGCGATGGATCAAGGAACAGAAACTATAAAAGCAGAGAGCAGAAAATTGAAACCTGTAAGACTTCATCCTCTTCGCGAATTGTTCGGTGATCTTGGGGATCCTACGAAAAGATCCAAAAGCATTTTTCCAAGATCATCAGGAGTGTACTTAATATACTTGTCACCAATATGCCTGCTATTTCCAAGAAACGTTCGATAGGCATGGACTAGGTTCTGGTAAGTTGAAATTTGCAGGTCCTCTCGAAGCTGAGGATTGGGAATATGCCACTGAGTCTGGCTCTTGTACACTTCCTCAAAAGCATTACAGAATCTCTTGCACTTTACTTTAGCATTTGCCTTCCCATCATCTTTAATGATAGAAATAATTGAGCTCCAAGTGGCTCTCTCATAGCTCATAGCATGCTTCATAAACTTACCATTGTGCTTCCTAATCCATTCATCTCCAAAAAGAAGCCTTAGTTCAGAGTCTTTAACCTTTTGGACCATGTAGTGGATGTTATTCACTAAGAAAATATGCCCCAGGGAACCATCTTTGTAGAGTTTAGATTTTTCAGTAAGGTTGGATTCAAGAGCAGATATAAGTGACCGGACGCGATGAGCCAATGGAGAGAGTATTGAAGAAGAAACATCATTTGAATTCTGTCCACTATCAATCTCAGGACTTGCGCTTTGGCCGTCTACGGGTTGGTCCTTGAGAATAAAATCGAGGACACCACTATAAACAGTTAGGGTACTGATGTAATTCATAACATACCTTGTCAGGTGATGAATTCCACCCTGAGGGAAATGCTGAATAGATGCATCAGATAAAATGAGATACTCAAACTCCGTAAGTGTCACCATTGCAGAATCCCTTAAACGCATTGAAAGGCCATGTAATTCAATCCTAACGAAAAAACCTGTCTCCTCTGAATATAATTCATCTATGTCCTGAAGAATATCCAAAACAACCTCATACATGTCGAGCAAGCGAAACAACTTTTCCGGCCTATGAGGCCCCATTGCTACAGCCTCCCCAAAATTCAAGAGACACAGGATTGAAGCTTTTGAAATCTCAGCAAAGCAAAATGAACTCACAGAACCGAATTCACCCAATATTTGGCCACAGAATCTTTTCTCGCTTGCAAGATACAAACGAAAAAAAATCTCCACAGCCCGCAACCATATTTTAATCCGGCTGTTCAAGTTTTCCCACTCCAATTTCATCAAATCTTCAATGCTAACTTTCTCAAACTTGAGACTGGACAAGTATTCATCTAATGCTTGCTTCCTGATGCCAACAAATGTCTCACAAAATTCCTTTTCATAATTAGAAGCAAACATAGCACGAGCAATGGCCTTGATGTCAGGAATTACCTGAGGATCAACCAAATCAATAGTATGTTGAAAAAGTTCTGTTGCAGTCACACCTGAAGATGCTCTATCAACTATTTCATCCTCCACTGAAGCAAATGATTCATTAGAAGCTACATCCACCATATGCGAACGAAAGGACATGTACTGTGGCTCAAAAGATTGCTTATGCTGAACAATAATGTGGTATAACTCTTCCTCGAGTCTCGACATTGCAATCTGCAGAGCACACTGTGCTCGGCAGGTAAGTTCCCTCCGTTTACTAATATTGTTCATGGACAAGCCTCCTAAAATTTCCATTACTAACTGAATTTCATTAACGGCCTCTAGGTATTCACAGGTTTTGGTGGGACCAGAATCCCATATCGAAGATGGATTTGCTTTCCACTGCATAACCTTGCTCTCTGCAGATTTCAGACGTTCCTCAACCTCAGCATGCACCGCTTCATCTCTTTCAATTACTGGAAATTTTGCAGACAAATGACAGTCAAGCTCTGCAATGGCTCTCTTGGCATCATCACCTAGGGACTTACTCGCCCACAATGCCTTCAATATATGTTGTGCCGCAGCAAAAATATGTTCTTCTTCTTCACAGTTGGCCATATTAGATTGACAGTACCTGAAGTGATTGTAAAACCCC
This sequence comes from Erythroxylum incrassatum, assembly GCA_026546855.1. NCBI lineage: Eukaryota > Viridiplantae > Streptophyta > Magnoliopsida > Malpighiales > Erythroxylaceae > Erythroxylum > Erythroxylum incrassatum. The sequence continues at coordinate 11,917,327 of JANVCL010000007.1, forward strand.
AATCACAACTTCTTTCAAGTGAACTAAACACCTATATCATGTGCTTGCAGGTGGAGAAATGCACGCTTTTGCAAGTAGTTAACCGATAAATTGGGACACAAACAATTCTATTTGGCACCGAATAAAGAATTGATGGACGGAAACTTTTCACTCAACGGATAGGCTTTGGGACAATGAATTCCATCAAAGCTCTAGGAACTTGTAAGAGTAGAAAATTCTTCGTTATGCCGAATTAACCCAGAATCTTTGCCATGATATAACGGCAGGGACTAGGGAAAATTGTGACTAAATTGAAAAATTAGAAAGGAATGATAAAGGAAACTGGCTTGGTTACAGCAACTAAAGTCAATCAAATTCCAAAATCATTGGCCGGTATCTGAGACGGTACCTGAAGAAGTGCTGCAATTGAGTTTCAAACTCAATCCAGACAAGGAAAGCACACAATCATCTTCTTTGTTGCATGTAAGTCGTGCCAGTACACGAGCAGGTATGATCAAAGAACCTACAAAATCTAATAAAGACCCTCGCTATATATAAATCTAAACACAAGAACCAACATCGAAAAACAGAAAGATTTTCTTTTTCGAAGCAAATATTCGCTTGGAGAAAGTGAGAGAAAACTAAAAGATAAGGAAAATGAAGAAATTCATGAGGCTTTAGGCTTATAAGCTAAGAACAAAACTGGGAAATGAAGGAAAATGATCCTTGCAACAACCACGGAAATGGGTTCTATCCTAGTTTCACTCTTCCTAAATCCACAGCCGAGCAAAGGCTAGTGCAGACTGGTGGTAGCAAATTTTCAACTTACACTTCAAAGCATTCAAAGCTCATCGCTTCACGGCTTTTTGACTTTTGACTTGTAATTCCAACGAGAAAAGACAAACACGAGTCATAGGTTGTGATAATTGGATATCTGCAACTAATTAAAAATGCCATCTTTTTGTCCAACCCAAGATATTCTTTTGAACTTCTAAGGTTCTGAAATGATTGAACTTAATATTTAAGTCTGACAATAAAGTAACAATGCTGTAGTGTTAAGCTAATTTTGACAGAAAGCAATAGAGTAGTATTTGGTACTTAAGCTGGAAAATACCAGATACAAATCCAAGAAATGCAAAGAAAAGAGATGAGAATAACAAGAGGAATATGGGGTGAGAGAGAATTCACATCAACGTTCTAGACAAATTCCATAACATATTCTCATCCTAGATACTGAATAAAAGGACGTGCAGACTCTCAATCGTGCAGACCGTTATTGGCTGCTGATGTGGCATTCCAGTCATAACCAATCAACCTTCTGGAAGCAGTCCTGGCCCGCGTGCTTCTTCTCAATGTTTGACCCAACTCTGGCCCAGTATCATTAGTGGGTTGGACGCCCATCACAACATTGTCGTCCCCTTGAAGTGGAACCTTGTCCTCAAGGTTCAAAGCTGGATAAAGTTGCAGCATATGGCTCTTATCTTCCCACGTGGCTTCAGCCACAGTCATACCTTCCCATTGAACCAACCACTGTTCTACGAATCCTGGCCCTCGTTGGACTGAGCGAACGTCCAAAATAGCAACTGGCTCAAGAATCATCGAGGCATTCGAATCCACCAAATGCAGGGGAGTAACTTGCTGATCGGGGTTTCCGATACATTTCTTTAACAGCGAAACATGAAAAACAGGGTGGATTTGAGTAGACTCCGGTAGCGCAAGCTTGTATGCTACTGTTCCCACGCGAGCAAGTACCTTGTAAGGCTCAAAATACTTTCTGCCTAGCTTAGAATGCCGCTGCAACCGTATTGAATTCTGCCGGAAAGGTTGGAGTTTTACATAAACCTAATCTCCAATGGCTAATACCTCCTCTCGACGGTGTCCATCGGCATATGCTTTCATTCGAGCTTGCGCCATTCGCAAGTTGTTCTTAAGAAGTAAAAGAACTTGGTCACGTTCCAGCATCTGACTCTCAACTACTGAATGACCATTAGAATTGCAAATGTATCGGGCAATAGTGGGGGGTTTGCGACCGTAAAGTACCTCGAATGGGGTCATTTGAGCCGAAGTTTGATACGCAGTGTTGTACCAAAATTCTGCCCAAGGAAGCATGCTGACCCAAGCCTTTGGATGATCCGTAACATAACATCGAAGATACATTTCAAGACATTTGTTAAGCGCCTCGGTCTGTCCATCGGACTGTGGATGATACGAAGTACTCATGCTCAAAGTGGTGCCTTGCAAATGATGCACTTCACGCCAAAACTCGCTCAAGAACCGTGGATCACTATCCGAAACAATGTCAGCCGGAACACCATGCAAGCGAATCACCTCATGAACGAATGCTTGAGCTACTGTCAACGCTGAAAAATTAGCGGGGAGTGCTACAAAATGTCCATACTTCGACAGCCTATCAACAATAACCATTATAGCTGCCTTGCCTTTCACCACCGGCAAGCCCACTATGAAATCCATCGAAATGCCTTCAAAAACCATATTCGGAATCGACAATGGTTGCAACAAACCACTCGGATTGGTAGCTGGAGTCTTCATTTGTTGGCAGATTTGACACTGATTCACGAAAATCTTTACATCATGGCGCATCTTTGGCCAGAAAATTGGCTGCCAAACGGTGCATGGTCCGCGTAATTCCAGCGTGTCCTCCCACCGGTGATGAATGAAACTCTGTTAACACCGAAAATCTGAGTGGTGAATCAGATGGTAAGACCAGTCGACCATTAAACAACAATATCCCTTCCTTCATAACATAACCAGGGCAAGTCAGAGGATCAGCCAACAATTTCCGCTGTATCGCCAATAACTCAGGGTGAGCTAAATTTGCAGCTTTAATCTCAGAAATTAAATCATGCTCAACCTGAGAAAGAGTTAAGAACTGTGATCCCGGCACTCGTGATAAGGCGCCAGCTGCATTATTCAATTTCCCAGGCCGATAAACAATCTCAAACTCGTAACTGATCAACTTATCGAGCCATTTTGTTGATCCGATGTTTGGATCACTTGTTGAGTCAGATTTTTAAGAGGTTGCTGGTCTGTCACAATAAGAAATTTCCGACCAAGCAGGTATTGCCTCCATTTCGCCACGACTTGAGTAATCGCAAACATTTCTCGTTGATACGTTGAAGCCTGCTGCATACGGTCACTGAGTTGCTGACTGAAGTATGCTATCGGATGACCATTTTGTGACAAAACCGCCCCAATACCTATCCCCGACGCATCCGTCTCGACAGTGAAAGCTTGTGAGAAATCTGGCAACTCAAGAACTGGGGCTTGACTAAGAGCCTGTTTCAGAGAAAGAAAGGCTGTTGTTGCGTCTTCAGTTCACACAAAGCCATCTTTACGCAACAATTGAGTCAAAGGACCCGCAATAGAAGCAAAGTTACGAATAAACCGACGATAATAGCCCGCTAACCCCAAGAAACCTCGAACATCCTTCACAGTCTTGGGCTCCGGCCAAGCTTGTATAGCATGTATTTTCTTAGGATCCACTGCAACTCCTCTGCTGGAAATAACATGCCCCAGGTATCCAATAGTTTAAACTCCAAACACACACTTAGAACGCTTTGCCACCAAGTGGTGCTGCTGCAAAGCCTCCAAAAGCAGCAGAAGATGATCCAAATGAGCAGCCCAAGTCGGACTATACACCAAAATGTCGTCGAAAAATACCAGCACAAATTGACGTAAAAAGAGGCGGAGGACAGTATTCATCAAAGCCTGAAATGTCGAAGGGGCATTGGTCAACCCGAAAGGCATGACGAGGAATTCGTAATGCCCATCGTGAGTCCGAAATGCTGTTTTCCCTTCATCTCCCGCGCGAATTCGAACTTCATGATAACCAGCACGCAAGTCCAATTTCGAGAAATAGCAAGCTCCATGCAACTCATCAAATATCTCATCAATAGTAGGAATTCGGAAGCGATCTCTCACCGTAATCGCAATAAGTGCTCGATAATCAACACAGAACCGCCACGATCCATCTTTCTTGCGAACTAGCAGTACTGGAGGAGAAAAAAGGCTAGTACTTAGCTGTATTATTCCCTCCTGTAACATTTCAGCGACTAATTTCTCCATTTCTTGCTTCTGAAAATGTGGGTATCGATAAGGTTTGACATTAACCGGATTGCTATTCGGGGCCAAATGAATTGAGTGATCACATTCACGCGGTGGTGGCAAGCCTTTCGGAGTCTGAAAGACGGCCTCAAATTGCTGCAACACTGCTTCAATCTCGGGTGCAACATTCCCCTCTCTACCCGGTTGTTCGTCCACTAACTCAACCTGAAAATACTCAGCAATGGCATTGATGTGATGCAAGCGTCGTAACCCGTTAAACTGTACCGCTTTCGCTGTCGGTGCTGCACTTCCCATCCAACGAACCGTCTGTCCATTGCAAGTAAATTCAAAGACAGAGGTACGATAATCAGTCAGTACCGGACCCAAGGTCGATAACCACGCAACACCCAGCACCATGTCCCAGCCCTGAATCGGCAACACAAAGAAATCCACCGCAATTTCACACCCCTGAACAATCAATGGTACCTGTTTAACAATGCCAGTACACAGTAATCGCTCACCACTGCCCACCAACACAGAGAAAGTCGGAGTAGCCGTGATCGTCAGATTCAAAAATTTCGCTACCCTTGTCTGCACGAAATTGTGGGTGCTGCCGCCATCCAACAACACTTGCACCTCCTTCCCATAAAACGTGCCCTGAAAACACAACGTTGAGACGGGACAACCCCCAGCCATAGCATTATACGAGATAGATGACAGAGGCTGCGTCGGATCTGATAAAACAACTACGTCATCAACTATTGGTTGCACTGCCCCCCTGGGAAACGGATCAGGTGGTTCCGACTCCTCTGTGAGCAATAACAACTGCGATTTGGCTCGACATTTATGGTCCCAAGTATACTTCTCATCACATTGGAAGCACAATCCCTGAGTCCGTCGTTGAGCAACCTCAGCCGGCGACAGTTTCCGAAACGGGACCTTAGATCCACCTGGTAATGTTGCTGTGGCGGCCTGTTGAGGAAGAGAAACAGGCAACATCTTCGCAGGGGTAGGCAACAAAGGCTTTGTGTTGTCGAAGTTGGGCCGAAGGTAACCCCTCTCCAACTGGATCCGTTGTTCATGTAGTTCACCCAACGAGATAGCTTCCTCCAGCGTTTTGAGCTGGTGAGTTAAAACTGAATGTTTTATATCTGTACGAAGCCCAGAAATAAAACATTAGACAATAAATTGGGATGGCAAATAGATCGCTCTGTTCATCATAGATTCAAAACGTGAGCGATATTCAGCCACTGTCGTCGACTGTTGCAGCTTTGCCAACTGCCCCTCCGGCGCCTCAAGCTCCTTGGGACAGAAACGTTGGACCACAGACAAGGTAAACGCCTGCCACATAGTCAACTGGTGGTTGCGTTGCATCCAATCGAACCAATCAGCCGCCACACCATCAAAATAAAATGAAGCTATCGTGACTCTGTCGTCCACTTGAATCTTGTAGAAATCAAAGTAACGATCGGCCTGCATCACCCACCGGTCGGGACTGTCACCCAAAAAAGCGAGCCATCTGTACCGGTGCGGGCTTATGACGTCCCAACGCACAAGAACCAGCATCCGAAACGGTAGAACCAGAAGTGAACTCGAAACCCCCACGCTGGATCTGTATCGAAGAAAGGCGGCCGGCCACCTCCTGCAACAACCGTTTCTGGTCATCGAAGGACAATGCCAAATCGTTAAGCCGTTTCTCATATTCCACCTGAGCATCCGCCACCTTCTGGATTGAGGCAGTCATCTCACGATATCGCGTCTGATGTTCATGCTCTACCATCTGTGTAGAGATCAATGAAAGCACCAATGTAGTGTTACGCTAATTTTGACAGTAAGCAATAGAATAGTATTTGGTACTTAAGCTGGAAAATACCAGTTACAAATCCAAGAAATGCAAAGAAAAGAGATGAGAATAACAAGAAGAATATGGGGTGAGAGAGAATTCACATCAACGTTCTAGACAAATTTCATAACTAATTCTCATCCTAGATCCTGAATAAAAGGACGTGCAGACTCTCAATCGTGCAGACCGTTATTGGCTGCTGATGTGGCATTCCAGTCATAACCAATCAACCTTCTGGAAGCAGTCCTGGCCCGCGTGCTTCTTCTCAATGTTTGACCCAACTCTGGCCCAGTATCATTAGTGGGTTGGACGCCCATCACAACAAATGCACCTGTACCTGAATCACAATTTTAAGATCCATGCTCTTTTATTCAGAGATCATACATTTGTTTTTTAATTCACGTTGCTGTTTTCTGTTATCTTCTTCGTGCTTTCATCAAGCCTTGACATGAGTTAGTCACTTACGATGGAAAAGCCTTGTTCAAGTATTCTGACGAACTTGTTGACATGGAGAAGCTTCACTGAACATCTGGTGGTGGTAGAGATAGCTAAAAATTCAAGTTCATCCACGTTGAAGTTTAACATATTAGATTATATTTAATGGCATTTAAGTTCAAGTTCAATTCAAGTTGTTTCCGTGACTTGAATCTCTGACTTTATGGTCTCAAAAGAGTAACGGGTAGGCTCACCCACAATCTTTTACTTTTAGAAGATGTCATTAAAAGAAATTAATATCAAAACACAAATTTGTATGAATTATAAGGTTGGCTATAATCTGAAATTAAATTAGGTCAAAAAGTCTAGCTCCCACTCCAGTAAAAGGTAAATGATGTTTGAATGGGCTGCCATCTTTGTTCAACGCCTTATATACCTACTATACTAACTAACAGTATGCTTTAATAGAGAATAGCAGATAGATACTGCGGAAATGTGCAATAATATAAATGCCCACTTAATTTAAAATTTGTTATATTAAAAATATATAAGTTGGAATATCATAAATGAATAAGTAAAATTAGTTAGTAAAAATTTGGGATGAAAAATTTAAAAAGTAAGGACATGTATAAATGTATAAAATATATAAACTAAATTAAAAACTCAAACAAAATAAGTTTAAAATAAATAAATATTGTGTAATTTAAAATTTTGTGATAAGCTTATTAATATTTAAAATTTTAAATGTATAATAAGAAAAGAATTATGATAGAATTATTAAAAATATATAAATTTGAATATAAAAAATGAACTAGTAAATTTAGTTAGTAAGAATTTGGAATGAAAAAAAAATAGGAAATGAAATATAATCATTCACGCTACACAAAACTTATAAATATATAAGTTAGAATGTTAAAAATGGATTAGTAAAATTAGTTATATGACTGGAAAAAAGATAAAAAAGTTAAATGTTTTGTTATGAATTAAATATTGTAGTTAATTAGGGTAAAAAAAAGTCACATGTTACATTAATACATTATATAATTTTAATGTATAAATAAATGTCGAGTAATTTAAAATTTTGTAATCAAATTATAAATATTTAAAATTTGAAATGTATATTTTATTAAAAAGGTTAAATTTTGTTATATTAAAAATATATAAGTTAGAATATCATAAATGAATAAGTAAAATTAGTTAGTCAAAATTTGGGATGAAAAATAAAAAATTAAGGAAATGTATAGTGTAATATATTTGTTATAAATGTATAAAATATATAAACTAAATTAAAAACTCAAACCAAATAAGTCTAAAATAAATAAATATCGTGTATTTTAAATTTTTGTGATAAGATTATTAATATTTAAAAATTTAAATGTATAATAAGAAAATAATTATGATATAATTATTAAAAAATATATAAATTTGAATATTAAAAATGAACTGGTAAATTTAGTTAGTAAAAATTTGGAATGAAAAAAAAGAAAATAAAATATGATAATTTACGCTATACGAAACTTAAAAATATATAAGTTAGAATGTTAAAAATGGATTAGTAAAATTAGTTATGTGACTAGAAAAAATAAAAAATGTTAAATGTTTTGTAATAAATTAAATATTGTAGTTAATTAAGTTAAAAAGGTCAATTGCGTAATTTAAAATGTTGTGATAATATCATTAATATTTAATGTAGGTAAATACAAATATTATAATATATAAGTTAAAAAAACCAATATCATCACTCAAGACACTCTTGACTAGAACAACAAAGTTATTATATTTAGTTATTTCAATTAATTAAGATAATAAAAAAGTCCCAACATGTGATATTATTTGATGTATAAATGAATATTGTGCCATTTTAAAATTTGTGATCAAATTATCAATATTTGAATTTTTAAATGTATATTAAGAAAGGAATTATGATAGAAATATTAAAAGTATATAAGTTAGAATGTTAAAAATGAATAACTAAAATTAGGTTGTAACATTTTGGAATGAAAAAATTAAGAAAAGTAGGAAATGTAAAGTGTGATGTATTTGTTATAAATGGATAAAATATAGAACGTAAATACAAATATAAAAATCTAAATATAAAGAAAAAATATATCATCATTCAATTATTAATTTTGTAATTGATTGAATAATTTAGTTATGATTAAATAGGTAAATATTTGGAGTGGAAAAATAAAATAATTTAGGATTTTATAAATGGTTTAAATACGCATGGATTTGCTGCTTTGAATTGAAATAATTCACAAAAACATAAACACACGTGAGTCACGGGTGTGACTACAAATCTTGAAATAAAAGTTTGCAGTCATAGGTGTTAAGTCACACCTGTGACTAAAAATTTTAAATAATTTTTTTATTTTAATTTTAATTAACTTAGTATTTTTTAGTTACGCTTAATTATAATTAAAACAAGAATAATAATTTATTGGTAAGTAAAATTTTTTAAATAAATCCTACAAAAGTTAGTCACGAGCGTGAGTTTTTAAGTCACACCCGTGACTAAGTTAATTTAAATTAAAATAACAAAAAAATTTATTAGGTGCGACTTATAAAATCACACCCGTGACTGAGTTAAGAGCTTTTAACCTAACTTTGAAATCACGCCCGCAACCTGCAGTCATTCGATCATCTTCTTCTTATCTCCGGTTAAAATTCTATTGTCCAAATCTCCGTGGGAGTTTAGATCTTGATTTGGGTCGTTGCCGTCCTCTTTGCCTTTGTCATCTGTCGCTATCATCGTCTTCTCCTGTGTTTATAATTATAGGTAATCTCTTACATCGTTAAACATATTTCGCAATATTTAATAAAATGTATTAACTTAATATCTTATTTTGATATGCGCCTGGGCCCCGGCATGCTGGTAGGCTAGCCCACCATCGGGGGCGCGCAGGCTAGAGCCAGACCTCGCAGGCGCACTGGCTTGGCCCTAGCGCGTTGGTGGGCTGGCCAGCCAGTGAAATCTTGCCTAAGTCCAAGCCACGAAGCTAACAGTTGTAGGCCATCGGGACATCTAGCGAGGCACTAGCCCCTCCGGGTTCCAACATCGCAAGCAACACCAACCCTGTTGGACCCCGTTTCCAAAGCCCAACATCGGACACGGAAGCATGAGGCTTGGGCTTGGAGGAAAGACTTGAAAATTAAAAAAAAATTAGAAAAAAAGTTCTTCGGAAGCAAAAGTGGTAGTCGCCGCGGCGTGCCTGCAGGCGATTTGTCGCCGCGGCGAGCCAATGGGTCTCGCTGCGACGAACACACCTGACTCCAAAATATGCAGACTTAAACTCTCCTAAATGTAACCATGATTTTCCCAACAACCATCATCAATTTAAACCCAAAACAAAAAGAACTTATGTAACCACATGTAATTCCAAAATCCAAATACATATTTCATTAATAACAAAAGTGAGAGTTTTACAAAGCTTTAATGGCATTTCAAGCCATAAT
>JANVCL010000007.1:11946116-11956966 GCA_026546855.1 Erythroxylum incrassatum
ATCCCAATATGACTGAACCACTTCAGCAATTATATATATATATATATATATATATATATATATATCATTAATTAATTAAAGAATTAATATATATATATGAGATGAGCCAATGTTGATAAACATTTGGAGAGGAGAATTGACTTAGTCAAAGTTAATGATTAAATGAATTATTTAATCAATTTTTGGCCATCAACGTGAATAACCTTTCCACCTTGCTTTTATACTCTTTAATTAGTTAAAGATAGGTATAAAAGAGGATGATCGTCGACGGTGGAAAGTGAGTTCAAGAGACTTAATGGTTAAGTTTCTAAAAGGATAAAAAATTGAAATCGTTTCAAAGCTTTCCTCTCCAAGATATACGATATCTTCTCTTCTCCAAGGCTTCCTCTTCATCGTTCTCCTTAGCTCTCCAAGAATAAGGTAAGAGTTAGCACTCTGTACTTATTCTAGCTATTTTTGGGTCAAAATGATTTGTCTCGATTAGGTTCTCCGACCTCTGCGTGAATATCGTTAGAGACGGTGTCCTTTGGTCGTTATGGTTTGACGTTGTTATATCGACACAACGATCCTGACTTTCGGAAAGGTTCTGGAACAAAAATTTTTATTTTCCGCACCGTGTACATGTGATGTACACACCGGAATTTTCCTACACAATATTACCTTGAAGAATCATGTTTTAAACTCCAAGTTTGCCTACATTTCTAAGATCAACTTTTGGTTCTTCAATTGCTTTTTGAAGGCACTTTAAGCATTTTACTTGGGATTTTGTAGTTTCTGGTCTGATTACAAGCATTATTGCAATGTCAAATTCAAGCAAGAAGCAGAAAGGAGACCATTGATTCCCTTATTTTCTTCCTAAGAGAACATAAAAGGAAAATTAGAAGATGGTTCATCATTTACGTTCTTTTTACTATGAGAAAAGAGAAAGAAGTGGCAAAGATATACTAATATATTCAAGGGCCTAATAATTGCAATCTATTATTCCTGGCGTTCAGTTTTAGAATGCGCAAAACTGAGGCACTAAGAAAAGTTGGGGCATGAAAGTAGGTATAAACATGGTGATATGAGAAAACAATCCTCATCCATTTTTGTGCGATGCTAGTTGTTGCAACAACTTGGATGTAGTCTCGTCAATATGACTGCCAGAGCGAGGTGCTGTCCATTCTTGAAATTCATGTAAGCTTCCTGGGAAGTCTGTAAAAAGTCCATCTACACCCATCTTGTTAATCCAGTAATTGTATTCTGCATATGGACCTTGATGGAAGTCATAGTGCAAGAATGAATTCTCGTTCCGGTAAGTGTAAGGGTGCACCTGAACTCAAACATAATCTTGATTAGCTTTTAAGGAAATTTATTAACACTTAAAAAACCTACATTTATAAATTAGAACTGAAGCAGTTGAGATGGGCTCAAGAATTTCGCAATGAAGATGATGTCAAAGCATCGAGAACGAAATGGTATGTTTCTTTTACATGAAAGTAATTTTGCTACTCATGATTGTTGCAGGAAAAAGAATGTTGATCATTCTACCACATCCATTACAATATGTGGAATGAGATTGCCATTGAGTTTCAGGTGACTGCATATTTTACTAATGGCAATATCTCATACAGCTGCAAGAAGCAAGCACTTGATTAGTGCGATTAAGTTGTTTCCAGTTGAATACTAACACTTGTTATTGTCATTGTCCAACACTGATCAGTACCAAGTCCAAAAGTTGAGCAATTGCACTAGTTGGTTTAAAGGGAAAGCCTGCTTCTGCCACCCTCAAAACATCTCATTTACATTTAGCAAGTTGCCTCTAATTGCCATCTTCTCTACCCGAAGACTTCAAAGACTTGCTTGTCCAAGGCCATGGTATTGAAAACATGAGATAATTTGTGAGTGAAGGCGTTCACTTAATCATAAAATGTTCAACTGAAAAGAAAAGAAGGCATTGCCTTCTTGTCATGCACTAGACTGCAATAACTGTAATGTTATCTGTTGCTTAGAAGACAAGTTACCTGTAGGTTATGGGCATGTGCTCTAGCAACAAGATCAGTAGGAAATTGCAAGTAATTGTTCCTCACAGGAACGACTGTGTCCTTCCAAGGTCCAATACCCACCACATAATTCTTAATATAGTCCAGAAAAGCGTCAGAAGTGATTTCCTCATAGGACTGCATATCATCAAATTAATGCACGGTCCTTTGGTTAGAACCAAACTGGTTTAAGAATGTCGTCAAAAGAACTTAAAAGAAGTAATTGATAGCCTTAGAGTTAGGGCAGTAACCTGATTAGTGTCTTCAGTCCTAATATTGACGTCATCAATCAAGAAGACTTTTGGCAGGTCTGTGAGACTTGATATGTACACAAGAGAAGTTGAAGCAAAGGACTGTATGAAAACAGGTTGCTTCAACCAGTCTTTGGACATATATTGACCTTTGTATCCATATTTCTGAAGCATCTCCACAAACTTGTCTTCATACTTTTTACCAGAAGGCCATTTCACCTATAGTTGGAACAGCCCAAAGGTAGAGGATGCATGAGTATTCTATAAGAATATAGCTCGTGAATTACCAAACTTAAGTGATAAAGCACACCCTAAACCCCATATCATTGCATGTTTGTGACATGGACTCAGTCATTTTAGTTCCATGTCAAAGAGCTATGTACATCAGTTAGCACATTGAATAAAGTCATCCTAGGAAGTTTTATGTTGATGTAATACCCTTCCAAACCAGTGTTCTCGTCCTGACTTAATTTAGAGGGGGGATTTTCTAACACAAAGTGGTTCTAGCATCAAAATTAGGGGAGGGAATCCTACCACAGGAAGGCAATCCGATAAGACCAATGAATCTTACTGCTTAACCATACTTTTTGCTATAATATAACAAAAACCTTCTTACATTCTGGTTAATAAAAACTGGATTTTTCATCTCTGGATATATCCCAACAACTCTTGGTGCGTCCAGTGCAATCGATATGAACTCTTCAAAAGTGATCATAGGAAAGATTCCTGAAGAGGGATAAATCAAGAGAATATAATCAGCTTTCTACATTATAAACTTAAAAATAGTTGCTAGTTTCTCATGCAGAGCAAATGTAATTAATTGAATTTGCTTCTACTCAATCATGCTAAGCTGAAAAGTTTCCCTTCATCTTTTTACACCGAGATCCTTATATAGGGGAATAATATGGATCTGTGTGATTAAGATCTAAGCCAAGGAGCAAATCAAACATCAACTTGTCATTTTCAGCAAGGCTCATTTGTCTTTAATGATAAAAGTTTATGCAGTATGGGTTATGCAGGTGTAGTCAAGCCTACTGAAAGTTTAATGATAAAGTTTGTAATAGCTCTCAATTAGGATCACAAATAGAATGCTAAGTGCATATGATTCCTATGAAAATGGAATTTTCACTTATAAATGTGGCTTTTCAGACATTCAGAAAGCTTCACCCACAGTGGCACAAGCTTAGCTTCCTGTTCTGAACAAGTTTGTATCTTTAACTTGCTGGAGAATTATGAGGCTTGTACATTATCTACGACCCAAGAATTATAGATGACTACAATCAGTAGATAGCTCGGGGAGGTAAGTGAAATATGTACTCAGGGATGAAAAGAAATGAAGTCTATACGAACCATTATACTGTGGATCCCGGACGCCGTAACGGTTCTTTAACCTTAATGTCTTCAGTTCCTTGAGCGTGAAATCAACTGTAGAGGATTGAAGAGTAGTTTTTCAAAATTCTCTCTACTGCGTACATGAGAATTTGGCAGAATACACATGAGCACCCATAGACTTGACCAAGGATTCTTACCAATGAAAAAGCCGGTCATGTTGACTCCTTGTACTTCACAGGTTCTTTTACGATCTGCAAACTCCTTGCGCTCAGCAATGTCTGTGGTGTCATCAAGGATGACATCATGAGAGCATACCCGGACACCATCTTTGGAGGATAAAATATCTGTTTCTATGAAGTCTGCTCCCTCTTCAATAGCCCTCTGCAACAAAGAAGCTATTACTTATCGCAGAAAGCATATATGGATTAAACTTATCTTCATGGAATTGAGTCTCGGTTGAAGTATCAGCCAATCCAAAACTGTAATAAAGGATCGTAGAGGGGAGCACCATGTATGAAGCAGCAGTTTCTTCCGGAATCTCCCCATTTGACCCACGATGTGCAATATTGTAAGGACGAGAAATCTGCAGAGGTTTTTTGTTGCCGTGGTATTTATAACTAGGAAGAGGATACAATGGCCTTGCAACACACGTGAAAGCAAGCAATACAACTAAGACTGCAATATAACCTGCTGTATAATGCATACAATTTATCAAAACGATGATCCACAAACAGTAACAGAAACAGAACACATAGGACTTTTGGCTCCTATTTTACGTAAAACCAGTCTATGAACACTACATTCTGCAAAAAGAATCTGTTGGATCTAGTCATTAGATGATAGGAAATTTGATTAGCATAGTTATGGAGCTTTATAACAGTGGACTTCGTCTACCAGGGCCACAACACAAAAGATGAAAAGTAACGTGCATCAAATCTGAAACCACCCCATTGTGCATTATCAATGCTTCGATATTGAATTCATATTGATCCATCATCTTATCTTTTCCTGAAGAACTGCCTGCTGTGAGTAAATGGCATCCTCTACTTACTTTCAGAAAACCGCAACACTAACGGAGATAAGAAGGAAAGTACAAGGAACTGGGTGTGGATTGTCATCCAACGTGAATGAATTACTCAAAACTGAAGAACCCAAAAAGCAAAGTCAACTTACTTGTCACAGCCTTATTCATGGCTCAAACAAACTTACTGAAGCTGAGTGTGTTTGTTGACAGTGAGAGGTGGTCATATACATATATATAAATTCCATACTATGATTAAGAGTGGAACTAAGATAGTAATAGGCGCATACGTTAGTCTACAAATCAAGAATATTCCGAGGATGGCGAGAAATAAGCTTAATGGATATGAGTAGTTGGTCGGCTTTAGCAGAACTAACTGCCTACTGACTAGGATTATTTCTTTCTGGGACGGAACTGGGATCCGGTACATCAAACTCAAAGATAGTTTATACTATAGACGCTGCTTTTGGATTGGATAGCGTGATCCTATACAGTACATGGTACTACAAACGTGGAAACTGTTTCTAGATCAAACACATGTCTTGAACCATGTAAGGATTTAGTCGAGTTTGGTTAGTAAGATGGCATAAGATTGTCAACACTCCAATTTCTCATTATGATTTAAGGGTTTGAATCTCAAAATGTCCTGGTTTTGTTAAACTTAATTATGTCAGACTGTCGTTAATGAAAATAGTAATGTTGAGCTAGAATTGAAAAAAATTGAAAATTTAAGTATTTAATTCACTTTTTTAAATTCGGATATTATAATTACAAAATTAAGTAAAATTTGAGAATTTTTTAATATAGGATAAACCCCATAAATTAAAAGGAACAAATAAGTTTAATATAGGGATTTTTCCTTATATCAACATGTACAACAACACCATATTACTAAAGATTTACACTCTCATATTGTTAATGTTCAATAGTGCTTGACAGACATATGAAGTCAGTACAGTTCCAAACCTCTAGCCTAATCCAAGGGCATGATGTCATGCTAAAAGTATCACCTAATAGAACATTATTGCAGAAACATACGAGTACGAGACAACTGTGTCTTCAAGAGCACAAGAGATTGTGTAAATGCTGTAATTACGTAAATGTTATCTATGTAAGATTATGATACAAAATATCTGTCGTTTCATCAATTCTTATATGAAGATATCAGGGATGATATTTTGTGCAATAATTCGGATGCAGTTTTATCATCATAACCATCCTTTGACAGAGGTGAAGTCCATTCCTGAAAGTTGTGGAGGCTGCCTGTGAAGTCTGTGAAGAGTCCATCAACTCCTACTTTGTTAATCCAGTAATCATATTCCTGATATGGGTCTTCATGAAAATCAAAGTGTAATAATGAGTTCTCATTTCGGAAAGTGTACGGGTGCACCTGCATGTGGATCACAATTATTGAATGGATAGATTTTTATAGAACAGAGTAATGAGAATAAGGTGATTTGATCCCAATCAAACATGAAACTGGTATGTAAAAAACACTAATGCCACGAATTTAACAAGGGCTTCTCAAAAGAAACTTTAATAATGTAAATTAAGCTCCAACTGTTGCATAAGTAGGACTTGACATACGCCAACATTCATTTCTCTACTTCTTTTACACCTTGAGCATGAAACTTCTAAAGAGTTTTCAGCATTCCATTAAAGGGCAACACTATCAGAGTCACTGTTATCGTTTTCTTTCAAGTCTTTTAGTCCCACAATTTGTGTTGGTTTAGTTTGTTGCATTTTTCAAGTATTTTAACATAGAGTTGAACTTGATTTTAATTTATTATTTCTTATAAACTTCAGATTCTTACATATCTGCTAACCTAATTTATATTTTTAATTATATATAGATTATTATTTGTTAATCAAATGAACTCAACTCAACTCAACCTGTTCATAGTGGGATCAGCAGGGTTTGAGGGGTGGATGGGTTGAGTTTTACACCCGCATACTTGTGCACTCCTAACCATAAGTCCACTCAATTTGATAACAGAGTCCCTAACCAGCGTGTGAAGCTATTTCTTGGCAGGATTATACAGATGAAGCCATTATTTTAATACAACTATTAACAAAATCTGGCCCGCAAATGACTTCAGCTGCACAGTACTATGGTCTGTTAATGACCATACAAAAAAACAAAAACAAAAGGAAGGAATAAACATGTTTCAAATCCTAAAATTCAACAATTTGTAGAATCACTACAAACCATCATGATATAACAATTTAACATGAAAACACATTTAAATGAAACAGATGAGCACAAGTTTTGGGTCGATCTGATGTGGCAGAATGACAGTCTAATATGGACTACATATTTGCCACATTATATTGGAACTCACATTTCATTCATCTGTCAAAACCTACAATTACAGGTTTTAGGAGTTCTAAGCTTTACCCAGCTTATGCTGCAAACAAAGGAGAGCAAAAGTAGATCACCAGACAAGTACCTGTAAGCCATGAGAATGTGCTCTGGAAACAAGATCTGTTGGTGTTTTCAGATAATTATTCACTACAGGAACAATTGTGTCTTTCCAAGGACCAATTCCCACCACATAATCCTTTATGTAGTCAAGATAAGCATCGGAAGTGATCTCCAAAAATGACTGAAAAATTGTCAAATCCATTCAACAACATGAGAACCTCCAAAGATATCACAAATAAGAAACTTCATAACATTAAATTAATCAAACAATAATTGGAGCCCCATAAATGTCATGGGAATCCGGTCACATGACCTCTGCTATGAGAAACTAATGCATCAGTCACAGATGGGCCCTGTACTATCAGGAGGAATGCAAGCAAAATAACAGGCCCATAAAAATGTCGAGCAGCTTAAATTATTGTGTCTAAAAACATCTCAGGCTCTAGCTATTGGACGATTGTTGATAAGTTCATCCAGTGTAAAAAGAGTAATTTCAGGATCATAATGGTTTAAGGAACCATATAAAAACAACCCACTTGAATAATGCTGATATAAATGGAGATGAAGATCATACACATATGAACCTATATAGATGAGGTGCACAGGAAAATACAAACCTGATTAGTGTCTTGCGTGGGCATGGTAGCATTATCCATCAGTAAGATCTTGGGCATGTCTGTCATATTTGACATATACACCAGTGAGGTCGGAGCAAAGGACTGAATAAATACGGGTTGTTTTTGCCAATCTTTGGACAAATATGAACCTTTATATCCATAATTTTTCAGTGTCTCCACAAACTTATCCTCAAATCGCTTACCACCAGGCCATTTGACCTGTTGCAGATATAATTCAAACATCATTGGCTTACACAAGATTTTTCTGCAAATCTATCGACGTTTTATCAAGTTTCTAAATGCCAAGCACATATTTTATCTGATATAAACTGCTTCTACTTCTATATATTTTCATGGAAACTGGGTAAAGTACAACAAGACATTAACTCCTATCTTTTTTGCCAAAATACTCAACTTCCGGAGATCTAATACTGCAACCAGTAGGAGTTCAGGGATGCTATAGAAAAAGAAAATGTTCCAAGTCCAATCAGATATAAAAACAATGAAAATTTCTTACGCCTGATTCTTTATGGAAATTTTCTGGAAGAAATTCCTTACATGTTGGTTGATAAATACTGGATTTTTAATCTCTGGATATATTCCAACAACCCGTGGAGCCTCCAGTGCGATTGATATGAATTCGTCAAAAGTTATAATAGGAAATTTTCCTGATGGACACAATGCAAGAAAAAGATTAGTTTCCATTCGGTCCATATGTTGCCAAAAGAAATCAAGAATTAAAATTCTGTTATTATCACTTACAATCAAAAAACAAGAATGACGTAACAGTTATGACAATCAAAAACATGACGAAGTATGCTCTGTTACAAGATATAAGCAAATTAATTACAATTGCATCCACGAGGTAATTGCACTCAACAAGAATGTTTATAATAACAAATTAGATTACTGATGGACAGATTTTTGTTGGTTGACGAAAGTACAATGAATGATGTTATTCGATCAAAGTATCTTGTTGTATGTTGTCATACCATCAGAAAAGATAATTTTCTGACGGAAATACAGCTAACTTTTCACACTGTCAATACAAAAAAGTGCTCAGAACTACTTAAGCTTATCTTTCCCTGAACGGTTTCACTTAGCCATGTTCTTTTCCATATGATCATCACCTTTTCAACTACTGGACTCAGAAACTTTTCATACTTTTGACTAAACCCAATTCTTGTATGATGAAGACCTACTGGAAATAAGCCCTGAAGTCAATAGATATACTCTAATGTATGAGTAGAAGCAAATCCGTCCACTTTTCCATATCTAACCAGAAAACTTAGCCAAACAGTCCATTTGACTGTAATTGAGACATTGGCAACCAGAGACATGCTAACCAAACGTTATTCTTATCAGGAATTAGTAACCAAACTTACAATCATGCAGCTATTATTATATTAAGATTGTTAGTATCCATTGCTGGGATCTTCCCAACAACTTAAGCTTTTGGTTTGAACGGTTGTTAACATGGCATAAGAGCCTTCTGTTATAGAGATGTCTTGAGTTCAAGTTGCGTCAGTCTAAGTTCTGTTGGATTTGTCACTTGTTGAGTTTGTCTACACTTTGTATCAAAAGGTATTTTAGGATAACTCAAGATATTATAAGGTCTAAACCAAAAACTTAAGCCTAACTTAATTTTTATTAAAAGAATGCAGGCTTTGCATCTTAACAGTTATTAAAATATGTGTTGAGACTAGGTTCCAGTAGGTTCCAGAAGAAATATAGAAATAAGAGGGGGAATACGAAATAGGGTAATACAGGTATTATGGGAGGGGTTGTGAGGAGTGAGTCACGTGAGAGTTAGTTAGGAGCAGGGAATAAAAGGGTGTAGAGGGGGGAGGCAGAGGCATTCAGATATGATTTGGTGATTGGTTATTGTAGGGAGGTTAGCTAACCCTCGAAGATTAGCTACTGTGGAGGTTGCTAGCCCTCGAAGTCTAGCATATCAATATACAGAGTTACCTATATTCTTCTATATTCATCTCTATTCTATATCTGTTCCTATTGTATTACTGCTGTGTTTGTGGTTCTGGGCTGTTGTTGTGTGCGATTGTTGGCTGTGCAGGACTCTGTTTTGTGACTGAGTTGTGTTAGAGATTTTGGTCTCTAACAATATGAAACTAAAGTATAATAGAATTGATGTATCATTAGCATCAGCTGTCTCTAAATTATGGATGACACATTGTAAAATAGCTCTAAATAACATCATGCAACTAAAAGTAACAAACATTCAAGAACACAAATATATTTAATTGAACAAAGTAAACAACCATTATATTGTTGATCCCGGCTGCTGAATCGCTGCTTCACCCGCAATTGCTTCAACTCTCCAAGTGTAAAATCAACTGCATGCAATTGGAATAACTTTCCTCGTCATCCTGATCGAAACCTCAATAATAGAAACTAGCTTGTTCAGGATATCGAAACACCCAAAACGACACACTTGAGCAGATAAATACAGATAATAAAGTTCTACAAGAGTTCATGTGGCCATGGTAAAATTATGAACCAAGGTATCACTAGCAGGAAGTGGCATAGGTTTTGTACTTGTGAAAAATCCAGTGGTATTGACCCCTTGAACCTCATAGGTCCTTTTACGATTCGCAAACTCCTTGTGGTTTGCAATGTCAGTAGTAGCATCAAGGGTAACGTCATGGAAGCATATAAGAAAACCATCTTTAGAGCACAAGATGTCTGTTTCAATGAAGTCTGTTCCCTCTTCTATGGCTCTCTGCAAATAGCAGTCACCAAGTAAACTGATTATGAAGAATAATGTTCAGCAAGTGCAAAAGAAAAGGGGAAAGAAACTGTGAGCAGAGTTAATAAATTGAACAAATGTGTTTGGGGGAAAGAAACAAGATCATATCAGATATATGCCTATTTAACGTGCTTAACACATATAAAGCAAAAGCTATGCTGTGTGGATGGGTAAATTACTATGCGAACAGCAAATGGATATGTATCTTTGTAAGGAACCACATATGAATAGCTAGACTGACCAACAGAACTTCGCACTGGCATAGATCTGTGAATTTCAAGAAAATCTATTTATTGTCGTGCCTTCTTCCAAAAGGAATTTACCAACTTTCTTAATTAAAAAAAAAACAGAAAAAAATGGGTGCATATAGCTGAGTGTGTGACTTATCTGTTAAGTGACCGTTTCACCACAGATCG
>JANVCL010000007.1:11968705-11983958 GCA_026546855.1 Erythroxylum incrassatum
GGACGAAGACAATTATCTCTGTTCTGTCCACCGCAACCAAACATCTCACTATCTTCAATTCTTGTTCTGTTCCGTCCCATCCTGCCCAATCACGTCCCGTCCCTATTTGCTGAAGACGTTAACCAAACGCTGCGTTAGCGCTCTGTCTAAGGACAGAGGGTTGGTGGAAGAGAAGATTTGTTCCCCTCTTTTGGATCCTCTATGTTTACTTGGTTATCCCTGGCAGATTGCTCTGCGCTGTGGCTTCTCTAATTTGGGTCAGCTTCACCGGCTTGTTCTGCATCAAAGTTTGTATCCAACTTGCAGATATTGCTCTGCAATGGGAATATGGAGCACATTCATTCTACCAAGTTTTATCATCTTATCTTATCTCGCGACACGTCCCTAGTCATGATTTACCTTCCCTTCCCTTCCATGTATCTGTCACTTCTGTTTTCTTCGAACCAAACTTAGCCCCTTCAATTTAATTTCTTCCAAGACTTTCTATGAGTTGCTGTAATTCTCGAGTGTGTGCGTGAAAGAGGTATCTTGAAAAATTACACTTCTTCCATGAATAGTTACATGATTATGCTAAAAAAAAAACATTGTTCACGTAATTTATGAGCTCAGATGGACATAACCAAAAAAAAAAAGAAAGAAAAAGACTGGGATTTTCTTTGAGTAATTGCAACTTAAACGTGAGCAAGAATCTCTAATGCCTTGGTACCCTCATTTCTACTGTCAAAAATCATCTGTGCAATTTCGGTTGCCTATGGTCAAGCAGGGACATAACTAACTTTTGCCCCTCCTTGACGCCCTCCCCTTTTGCTTCCGTTTTGATTACTCCATAGATGATCTTCTCCGCCTCCATCACGGCCACCTGAACCCCTGGCTCGCCCTGAAAACTCAGCTTGATTTCTGAATTCATTCTTACCATATCCTCTACCACTGCCTGAAAATCCACGACTCTTGAAACTATCACTCCGAAACCTGCTTCTTCCTGAAAGATACCTTCCTCTGCCACTGCCGCTAACTGCAAAAACCAGCAGTATTCTGACTTTCTGTTATATATTGAAAGCATAATATTGGAATAGCTATGCCCTCAAACACAATAATTTGAATTGATCAAGTTACTAAAGAATAAATTTGACGCACCTCGGGTACTAGTTCTCTTTTCCTCAACAACAGCTACATGACCCCCGATGCTGATTGGCGAGGCCTGGAATTTAGTTTTCACATAACCATTTTAGTACTTCACATAAGAAGTCTCTGACTAAGTTAACACACAATGCATGTCCAAAATCTAGTACTGCTCTCCAAATAAAAGGAATGAGCATCGGTCGGGAAAAGAACAAAGCATAATGATATTGGATGCATGAGAGAAACGGGGAGATAACAGCACTTCAAGTAGCTAGCCAATTGCAGTGTTATTACATAATTAAACTGCCACTGCCTGCTAGTGAAGATGATTTTCCTGAGTTATTTCATCAACTATGTTCAAGAGAAAAATAGACAACTGAATGACTTATTTCTAATTAAGTTTCAACCAATCTATTCATAATAATAGGGTAATACATGCTCATACTAATATTTCAAAATCTTCAAATATAGGATTATATAGGAGACATAACATGACAATCCTAAATCTATAATACTGCACCACAAGTTGGAGTATAAATCATGGGTTTGCTCCAACTTATTAGGAACCATCTCATCCATAGCTAAGAACTTATTATATGCTAAGAAAGGTTTAATTGTTAATATGAATTTTTTGTTTCAATTTCTAAAAGAAACAGAAAATAATAACATTTGAAATTGTGAAATCAAGTTCCAAAATTTAAAAATTCTAACACACACTGATTTGGAAGAACAAACTAAATAGGGTAATATACAATGATTCAATAAATCTACCTATATCTCATATAAATTTTCAGCTATATTGTCTTAGGAGTTAGGAGTTTCCTTTTAGGGTCCATATGAAAAATTCGAAGAAGGTAAATATGCTTCAGTTTTTGGTAAATATACATGCAGGATTAAACCTTTCATGTTGATCTTAAACGGGAAAAAATTTAGTAATCATATGATTGCCATCTCTTTTTTCTCTCATTAATTTCCAATCTTGAGAAATAGACTCTTAAATAATATCTTATGCATCGATAGTTAAAACAGATGCAGTATAGTAAATTTAATGTGAAAATTTCATTTTCCCATACATACAAGAACAAGATTGTATTTTCAAACAATAATGCAGAACTCCACTAAGATAACAACTTGATAAATCAAGAGACCTTTAAGTAGAAGCAGATAGAATAATGAAATGAAACAAGACAAGGAGAACAAGCTTTAATAAGTGTAATACAAAAGTATTGAAGAGTACCTCAAGTGCACTACGCATAGAACTCAATGTTTCGAATTCAACAAACCCAAAACAGAATCCTTGCTGTAGACAATGGGAGATTAATATAAACATCAAATAAATGCTTCGATAAAGTAAAAAGCATAATGATATGCATACCAGACCTTACGACTTCTGACTTGGATGCCCTCATGCTTAATTGGTCCAAATCTTCTAAATGTCTCATCAAGTTGTGCAGTCGTTGCATTATAAGGCAGATTGCGCACATATATGGAGTGACCTTCAGCTGTAACAAGCATAGTTTACAGAGAATATAGGTAAAAACGTCAAAACATTTTATATTACATTCTCTCCACCTCTTGCCACAGAACACCCAAAACCCAATCCCATAAAAGAGACTCTCCAGCACCATCTGGTACTAAGATTTAAGCCCTGGTGGGGACAGTGGAACCAAGATATAAACTTAAGGATGACCGGCAAAACAGTTTTGCATCACTAAATCAACATCCAAAACTGGAACAAGGTTGGCAACAAGTGAACATGGACATGTAAATTCAAGTGGAAGTTCAACAATCTATCACTTGTGAAAAGAATGCACCTTCTTCAGATACGTCTCCACTTTCAGCTACAATGCCACTGGCCGGAGCCCAAGCCTTTGTTGCAGAAGCAGTTTTTGCAGAGTTGAGTAACTGCTGCTCAGAGTTTGCGGATGATGGAATCACATTATTGGTAGGTACATACAATGGATTAGATGGTTTGTTACCTTTCATCACTTTCACCTGTTCAAATTTCTGGTCAAGCAATACCCAAAAACAAGTAAAGAGTAAGAAGGACATTGGGTTGAAGAGCATTAACATACGATTGAAGCATAGGATTTTTTTGGAGCATCCTCTAGGGCTGCCGGCACTGCATCATCACTACTACCAACTACATTCTGGGCTAAATCAACTGGGGGTTCAATAACATCTTCTTCAGTAACTGATCCTTCTTCCTTATCAGAAGGATCACAAACTTCAGCACCATTATCAAGATCTTCCTCCTCCAAGGAAGCAGGATGATCTACTATAGCCTGATCTGAACTCTGACCGGGCTCTGGACAGAATGTTCAAAGAAATTAAAAACTTTGCATGTTCCAGAGAATTATAAAACAAGAGAACAAATGGGCGGAGAGAAGTAAAAAGTTGTGTATTCTGAAAAATGGCACCAACCTTCTTCTGGGGGAAAGGAAGTGGGAGGAGTAGTTGTCTCATGGATTCTATTAACCATGGCAGAATTGTTTGGCAATGATTCAGTATCCTCAACAAACCTAAACACATCATTTAACACAAAGTAGCCTTTTTCTTGCCGAGCAAGAAAGAAGGTTTGCGAGAATTTCTTTCTGACATTGTCCTTTCCAATCAAGCACCCAGTTACAAGCACAATCACCCCTTGCCCAGAAGACTCTTGAGCATCTGCAGTTTTTATCTCAGCAGTGTAGTCTTCATAATTCAACGAAATAATCTTGTCATTGATTGCCTGCTCCAAGGCGAAAAATAATGAAAAAAGAAAATGTCAACCTACAACCATGTACAACTGTCATTCCAAACTCTCAATTCAAATTTATAATGACTAACAAACTGCCACAAGACATCTAAAGCAACATACCATGACAACAAGAATGCAAGTTAACCTATATCGATCCTCAATACCTTAAAAAATTATTGTCCCAGAAAAATATATGTGAAGTATTAGTTTCTTTAAATATCAACCAGCTGATTTCTTGGTTTACAAGCACTGTAATCACCGATGCTGTCGTGCCATTGCTACGGAGCTCAAAGCAAGTTTGAAGAAGAATATCAGAAATTTTAATAAAATCAACCAACAAAATACTGTTAAGCAGATCGCTGCGACAGAAAAATTAAATAATTAATAGGAAGCTCTCCCATATTATGCAATTCTCAAAAGAGTTATGCTCATCGAGTCAATTTCCCTTGCAGTTTCATAATTATCAGCAAATAACCATTCTCAAAGATTAACCAATGCAGAAAAGTTGTCCAATTATTTGAAAATAAAATCTACTAGTTACCTTTGTGCGGCTTATAGGATCATAAGTGAACATCCAATGAACAACATGTAAAATACATAAGTATATGCGTGGACTTGTAAAAGTATGATCACTAGAAATAGACCATGAAGAAATTAACTAGAGGATTAAACTCATAAGAAACTCAACAGTTCTTATTCAATGGCGAGTAGGACACACCACTAAGTGGCTAATTTTAATCTTCTCATGTTCTAAAAATAAAATAGAAACACACATCATTGCCTAATGCTTCATTTATAAGATAGGACTCCTCAATAAAATTTGAGCTAGCCCATCATCATTAACCAAGGGTATTATCACATTTGACCGAGTGTGGCACACCATATTGCCTAAAGATTAAAAAATCCCTATGCCAATGGATCCATTCCAACATAATAGAGATAACCAAATCCCACAGAATGATAGCAAAGATATCAAGTCACAGAATAATTTATTTCCTTCCATAAAAGGGATGGTGACAACTAGAAAACAATTCATGTTCAAATTTTTGATCAATCAACTGAACAAGCCTACCGTGCCATTTTCCTCACTATTAAATTAAAATGTTCGCATCCACTCACACCAAATGACCATTAGATGGACTGTCTCCAAAACATTCCAACTAATAAATAATTACATGATTTACACTGTGAATACTATAAGGTACTTTGTGAATGAATAAATGTGCCATATCTCATGATTTTAAGGTGAATTTATGTGTCTACTATTCAAAATATTCTAACAACTTACTTGCATGGTAGTCACAGTTTCCATAAGACCACCTGCATCTGGTCGGCTGAGTAGGCTTGAATCCTGATAAAACCTATGCACCAATCCAGGAGAAAAGTGAAGAATATGGTAATACTGCTGCACAAAGGCATTTCCAACAACTGCAGCACTAGGAGCATGGAGTGGAGCTGGAGCTGGAGCTGGAGCTGGAGCAGGAGAAGTTTCCTGCATTGCCATCTACCATTAAAATCCAATGTCAGTAAAGGAATAATATAAACAGACATCATTAAGATATGCCAACAAAACTAAGCTGTGCATTTAATGAATTGATTAAGCTACACAAATAAATTACATACATTTTTTGCCACGTGCATAACACAAATCAATGCTTTTTTTCCCAGTGTTTTACTATGAGATTTTGTAAAATTGTGAGAAGATTAATTGTATCAGTATAACAAAATGTTGAATAAAATGTTTTTATCTGACTAATTATCAAATAACTGATTTTTAAATTCAAATTACAAGAATACTTTTGAAAAATACTGAAACTGCAAGGGGATTTGATGTAATTAATCCAAAAGTAAAGGAGGAACAAAAGGAAACTGGCATGAGCAGAAGGACCAAAAATGATTATCCCGAAAAGATTATAATATTCTAGTACAAATGCGTATTCTGTCCAGTGTCTACGCCCTCCAGTCCTAGAGAAGAAGAAGCAGAAGTCGCAGAAATAATAATATTTGACTTTGAGAAACATTCAATGAAAAGCTTTTGACAGCTAACCGACTAACTGTGGAATCCGCGCCAACAAGAATCAAAACTACACTAAAACTTACATCGTAAGAAGCTTAGATCGAGAAACTCATCGCATTCTATGTAAAACAAAGCATAAGGCAAGATGATAATAGATTAAAACTTTTTCCAAATGAAATCACCCCAGGCAAAAACATGAACCAAAAAGAAAAAAGAAAAGAAGTACAGTTTAAAGAGGCCAACAAATGAGCAATAGGGAGCTAATTACAAAGCGAGATAGACTAATAATCAAAGTGCAAAGAGAAAGAAACAAATAAAAACAGAACGCTCAGATATTTAGCTACAGTGATTTATTCAAGGCAAAACCAGGAGTCTACAAAACACAACAGGAAAACCCCATAAGAACCCTGGCGTGAAATGAACCCAAGGTGCAAAATCAAGGAAGGAATTGACCTCAAACATGGTATAGCTGGACGGATCAGTCAGACAGCAGAGTACCAACAGAATAACAGATCAAAAGAAACGGACAAAAAGCAAAAGCAAATAAATAAAGTAGAAACGAATGGTGAAAGTCTCATGGATAATTGAGAAAAAAAATACCTGCTTGGTGTGTGATTTAGGCGTAGAGGTAGAGCTGAACAGAGAGATCTGCAAGAAAAGGGAGCGTAAGCACGCGAGAATTAAGAGAACACAAGGACAGACCAAATTCCTGACAGCGAGAGAGAGTAAATGTTGTGATGTTTTTTTTAGTTATGCTCCAGTTTGGTGTGGTGTAGACTGCGTAGTGTATTGAGCATTGACATTATAAACCACGTTTTTTAACTACATTATTTGATTAATTTAAAGATAATGAAAAAGATCCATTTTGACGTATGTAATTAATTAGCGATTATTTTAATATAAAGAATCATATATTATTATTAATTGTGAAAAGTATTATGTGTGGGTAAATTTTCGAATTGATATAATAGTTTGCAAATCATGTTAACTGGATGCTCTGCACTAAATAAGCCTTATACGACAAACTCAATCAAAAGCCTCCACTCCACTAACGCGACCACCTTTATGGGGTGGTGTTCTTAAAACTTGGGATCAAATATGGAATAATTGTCTAAAGAAATGTTTACAGTCATAGTTATTGACCTTTGAAGTAAGAAAAACACAACTCAGTCCTGAATGCAGAGCTTTGGGGAGTCTATTCAGGCCTTATTCTTGCTTGGAATCGAGGTTATTGGCGGATAGAGCTTGAAGTCGATTCTATAGTGATGCTCGAGCTCCTTTTCTCAGCAGACATTCATTCCTGGGCACTCAACCTCATTATCATGGGAATTCACGAGTTGTTTGCTCACAATTGGACTGTTATTCATCGGCATGTCTATCGAGAGGACAACAAATGCGCCAACTGACTCGCGGCTTATGCAACGCATTTTGATATCGGTGTTCATTATTTATCTACTGCACCTATAGGGTGTCACCTTATCATTCTAGAGGATCTGTCTGAAACGTTGGTCTCGAGACATCTTTTATAATTGTCTTCGTTGTAGTCCCTTTAACAAAAAAAAAAACACAAAGTCACCATCCAACTACATGAGCATATTATTATGGACCCATCAATGTGTCATTTGGATAAGGTTTCTCACGTTTAGAATAGTTTATCTAATTTAATATAACTAAGTTCACACTGCCATTAATGGATAATTACGACTAAAAAATCAATTACTTAGCAGAAACTTGGTTTAAATTGGCATCATCTATAGTATAAAGAATCTTAGACGTGACAGCTTTGTTAAGCTTAACTGTGGCGAAAGTATTTGCATACATATACTTGTAAGCAATATTATAATATTGTATAGTTTTGATTCTAATACGGTACAGTACTGATTAATAATGGGTACTTTTTGGAATAATTTTGTTAAATTATAAAATATTCCATAAACTTTATAAAATTGCAAAATAATCACTTGATATATTGTATGTACTACATAATTTTTAATTTTACCTCAATCTTATCCTAAAAATCATAATAATATAAATTTTAAGGAAAAATAATCTCTTTATTTTTATTAATATTACTTCTTACATGTCTCACGTCCAAACAATAACCACAATTAATATAAAAAAGATTATTTAATTACCATAATATATATAATTAAGAATAATACAAAAATGTTATAATTTACATTACATTGTAAAGAATAACTACATCAAAACATTATATAGTAAGAATAATATAGGTTCATGAATCCATAAATACTACAATAAGAGTTCATATTGAGGAACATAACAAAGTAGAAGTGAAACCTAAAATAAAAACAGTTATACTTAAAAAATTTCTATATTTATAAGCATATATATAATTTAATATGTACATCAAATACAAGTTAAATAAGAAAAAAGAAAAGAAAACCTATAACTTCATTCAATGGAACATCAGCTCAAATCACACTAATCACAGTTTTCATTTGGTACAAAATCTTTATCAAAGAGCAATCTCATCATCATCATTATTTAAATTCATTGCACCAAATGATATGTTAATACTTTCTCATCCAAAATTATCTTCAAGTTACTCTTATCTATGAATCTTGGTTCCTTATAAAATCAATATGCTAAAAGATCGATATGATCAAGTCAAATTAGATTTATAAATCTACTTATTCTATTAAAAGTCTTACAAAAGAAATAAAATTCAATTATTAAAGAATTATAAGAAATTGTATTCAACTTAATAATGAAAATAATATACATTTCTTGAAGCTTTAAGTTGTATAAAAAAAGACTATATCGTTCAACGTTTTATATTCCAATTTACTTCAAATATGTTCTAATTCCTTTGGCACTCAGTTCTATTCACACATTGACTCAAAATTCGAATTATAAAATTTTATAATTTTGAAATTTTAGTTTTGAATTGGTCCTACTAAGCAACTGTAAGACAACAAAAGTAACTTTACAAGCAAAATAAAGTGATGGTTAATTTCAAATAAGTAACAAAAGTGAAGAAATATATACCTAAATTAAGTTTGTCTCTTTGACAAATTACAATGGGCATCTCAAAATCACCGAATGTGTCTTTGTATACCTTCATTTGTGAGCTAAGGAGATCTTAAATTATCTTATGAGAAATAAATGTTATGATAATTAATAGCATTATCTTATTAACTTTAACTTTCTTTGTAAAACCTAATATAAAATAGACATGAGGATTAAAAATGCCCCAATAGCAAATAACAGAGAGAAAAGTTACCTTTCCTATATTTCATTGATGACTACAAGATAATGTGTATACAAGAAAGGTCTATTTTTTAGATTGCCCTTGGTTGCTTTGTTCCCCCTCTTTATAGCATCATAAAAAAACTCATTGTTGCTTTCTTATCACTGTCAACCAGATGAAATACTCTCCCTAAATGCTCCCAAACTCCGATAAAAAAATTGACATTAGAAACAAAATTCATGATTTAAAATATAATTCTAGAAACCTTCATTCCATCGTTAAACCTGCTATATTAAGATGCAACCCACATATCACTTGTAAATATTTATCTCAGCTCCTTATTCAATTGAACAAAACATTGAAGTGATAAGAAATTAGTTACAAATTTTGTAATTGCATAATGACACACATCCCTATTATTTGTAAACCCTTTTCTCATTAGATTCTGAACCTATAGATGAATATATATGAACTTAGTAACTTTTCTTGCTTTCTACACAGTTTCATCAATGATAGGAAAGTTTTTAGCATCTCCCATATTTTTCAACATTAGGTCAATGCAATGAACAACACAAGAAATTCAATAAAAATAATTATACATACTTTGTAACCTTTTTCTAACTACTTTATAAATAGAATCATTTTCAATGATGAATTTTATAATGTTTTTAGGCCCAATTTCATTCACAACTTTTTCAAATATTTCAACAAAGTATTAGCATTTTTACAAGCCTTAATGCATCAATAAACTTAAAAAATAACATTCCTTTAGTATAATAAATAAAAAAGTTGATAATAGTCATATATTCTATTTGTCTAACCATTATACATGATTGAACACCCATAAGTTGTCTAAGTCATTCTTTTTCATCCAATTTTTTTTTTCATATACAAAGCTACTCATAAGATTACCTCTATAATCATCAATTGAAGGATTTTTATATTATGGACTGCAAGAGGCAATCACATCCACCATAAGATAGTAAAAAAAAGACTGAGTAGCAGTTAATGATACACTTGCATCATACCACCATCTAGGCACTTTAATGTCTATATAATGAGTTGCTTTTTTATGTTGTAAGGCGTTGCGACTTAAAGGTTGAGCTCTAGGAGTTATTCACAAAGCAAAAAAGTTAGGCATATGTCTTTTCTCATCCTTACATCAGTTAAATTAATCCCTTCTTATTAGGTAGGAATATCACCTTCAACATTACCACTATCATCCTAACCATCGTAAAAAGAATTTTCACTACCAATTTTGTGGTTCAGTCTTTGCCTTTTGTCTTTCTCATTTTAATAGTTATCAAGCAAAGTTTTCATTTGTCATTTCACATCATCGCTAACTTTTGTATAAGACTCCACATCACTTTGATCTCAGTTAAATGCTTTTTTAATATGGTGATTCCACCAACTTTCAATTGTTTCAATTGTTTCTTGTAATATAAACAAATATTATGATTCTTCATACCAAAAACCAATCTAGCATGAACCCAAGTTGGATCATCGAATCTTCCTAAAGTTAAAGATGCTAAATTATCAAGAGTGCTTAAACTTTCCTTTATTTATCTATAAAATAAATGAAAACATATATCAAAATTAAATTAATATATGCATATCCGTAATAAAGTTTTTGTAACATCATTACTAAGCTATGAAATTAATAGTCAATTATAAACATATCCAGATAGATTGTTTACTAATGTATATCTAATGTGTGTGTGTGTGTGTGTGTGTATAAATGAAAAAGAAATTACTTAAATGTTTACAATTTCACATTATGATGAGTAATAAGTATACTCTCACAAATCAAATAATATCTTAAAAGTTATTTTAATATAATAATGGAGAAATCAAATTACCTTAGGTTATTATAAAGAAATTAAATTACTTAAAGTCTCTATTTACAATTCTTATAGACTATTTTCTGCTATATATTCAACTACCTATAAGATAAGATAATGAACGTGCATTTGTAAGTTTGTTATCCTGTAGTTTAATTTTGTGTATTTCTAATGTTATTTTTGTTAGAGAAGTGCTCTAAAAGCAATCACTTTTAGCCTTTATTGTACAAATCATTTTATGATTAATAAGGAAATTTTGCATTATTTCGATATTCATACATTTATGGATTTGATGTTGATCTTATTGATTTAATGAAGTCCTTGATACAAATGGAGGAAATCATGATGAGATCATGATAATGAGATTCCTATCATGTGTAATTATGTTAGTATTTAAACTTTCCCTAATCATAGGATTAAGAAAATAGGATATCATTAATCCGAATAGACTATCACATGTTATACTCCTTGATTGAATCAAGCAGTAGATCTCATAACCTGTAAACATAAGTTGATTATAGTTAACATGTGGATGCTTACTAAAGGTAGTAAGTACGTTGGATTGACCTACTATGAGACAATCATATGGATATTCTATTCCAGTGTTAATGATAGTCTCATCATAACAATGGAGCAAGTATCCTTTTACTTAAAGTGCTCAAGAATATCTTAGATACTGATCATGTGCTTTGACTCCATTCATCGGTGCCTTTCAGGGATTACTTATAGGGTGGTGATTGGGTACAACTTGAGATATTTGGAGGTAATTGAGCAGCTAATAAAAAATTCACCACTCCAGATATAAGGAGATGATACCCACGACCTCTTGTCGAGGTCATTACTCGGGAGTCTCTGGCCAGAGCAGATATGTGTCATAAAGAGAGTCTTCAATGATACATAGAGTAATAAGATCCTCAGGACAAGATCTAATATCACTTGTACTAGATGTGACGTAGTCAATCTAGTGGGAGTTGACACTTTGACCATACTCTGAACTAAGT
This sequence comes from Erythroxylum incrassatum, assembly GCA_026546855.1. NCBI lineage: Eukaryota > Viridiplantae > Streptophyta > Magnoliopsida > Malpighiales > Erythroxylaceae > Erythroxylum > Erythroxylum incrassatum. Next base: position 11,980,638 of record JANVCL010000007.1, read on the forward strand.
GGGGTATAGATGATGAAAGGACGAATTGCATGGAAACATTGCATATGGAAGGTTTCGTAGCCAAACCACTAACTTTCTGGTCAATTAGAGGTCATGACGTGTTGTTAGATACTGCTCTTGACTTACTTAAATTAAGTGTTAATTTAAGTGACCAACATAACCGAGAACGTAATGAGTCACACATATAAGAGATCCAAAGGATGAGTAAAATGGTCTTGAATGGTGATTCAAGATACAGAGAGTGATTCGGGATTGTATCACGATGTGATTGTGATAGAAAACGTTGCATGGAATAGATTAGAAACAAGTATTATTGGCTGCCAATTTGGTCATTAACTTCTTAAAACTTCCATTAATGCATGTTATTTATGGTCATTAACTTCCCAAACTTCCATTATTGCATGCTATTAATGGTCATTAACTTCCCATAACTTCGATTAAAGCATGTTATTCATGACCATTACCTTCCCATAACTCTCCATTAGTGATGGGGGTTATGGAAGGCCAAATGGTGCAGAAAATAGAGATGATTTTCGTGCATCTTGTGTAAGACATAAGTGAAAGAAAGGTTCTTTCTTACACACGCATTCTTTTTCTCTTTAACTCTCACAAGAGTTTTTGTCTTTGCTAGCCCAAAGAAAGAATTCTAGCCATCTCCTAATGAGGTTTCATCCTTCTATTTTCGTGTGGACTTTCATTAGAGATGTTCTACGTCGATCGTTGTGGTTTACCACAATCCAACGCAAAGAAGATTAAAGAACCAAGGAGATCGTTAGAAAGGTATGTAAACATCTTACATTTCATATTTTTATTTTCCATATCTAATGCATGATTAGATCTGGTTTTTGAGGTTCTGTTTTATTTTTCGCCGTGTATATTTGTATATATTATGTATGAGATGCATGACTGAAACCTTACAATTTTCTAATGAGAGCAGCATAAGAATGCAAATATTTTATTTTTAAACTTAATGTATATTATCCAATTCATTATATAAAATAAGTTTTCAAAAACCAGACTTAGAATAAAAAAGGGACTCAAACTTGTTATTATTATAAAAGCCAAATCTTATGTTTAAATGATTTAATCATATGTTAAATAAACTATTTGTATATAAACAATAACTCTTGAATTGTATGCTTTACATAAATCAATTAACAAATTAATAATTAAAAAGGTAAAAAATAATCTCATTTTTATGATTATTAGAACAAATAACCTGAAAAGTGTTGTTTGACAGGATTTTGCAAAAAAAAAGACCTCATGAAGTCGTTCACAAAAATCCAAAATGGCAAATACAAATAAAAATTCAGCAAGCCAACAACATAAAACTACATAATTTTCTTATAAATTTAACTTAACCTTCCCTTACAAATACATAAAACTACTTCATTGTTTATTCTTTATACCTTCACTCAACATAAAACAAAAGTAAAGTCACATCTTTAATCGGATATAGGAGAAGATGACAGAGAAGTTGTAGTGTGTGATAGAGGTAAAGTAGTTGATAGTGTGCGATAATCAATAGGAGTTGAAGGAATTGAGAAGTGTGGAGCATATGGAATTAGCATGTGATAGAGGAGTAAAGGTAGCAATGGAGAAGTGACATAGAGAAGTGATGATAGTCAACTGAGATGAGAGGAAAGCAAATGAGGAAGGTTATGGCTATGAGAGTGAGAGTGAACTGAGGTAGTCAGGTTCTATCAAGGGTAATGAGCATTTAGTATTTTTTTCTTCTAATTAAGCACTCAAAGTTTTGAGTTTTTTAGATATAACCAATATTTCATCAGTATTTTTAATATTAGCTAGTAACATTTGGTACTAATTGAAATGACCAATACCTACTGGTTCCTGAACCTGGTAAAATATCATTTGAAATTTGTAGCATTTTCGGCCAGTATGATACAAATTTTTTTCCCTACTTGTAAATTAAATTTAATTCAAAGAGATAATATTTGTAGAATGCTACAATTTATTAAACTTATGTAGAAGATATTTTTTATTATCCACAAATCTCTTTAAGCAATCTTTTTGTTAAGAAACTAATTATGATCCAATTATAGGCACAATAGAAAAAATAATTTTTGTGATTTTCCATTTGGATCTCTTTAATTGAAAAACTTAAAAATATGAATCATAAATAAAAAGATTAATATGAATCATAAATAAAAAGATTAAAAGTTACTTAATTTGAATTCTCACACAAATTTTTCTTCTTAAACTAGCAATCACAAGTTAATTTTTCTTCTTGAACTAGCAATCACAAGTTATCCACTTACCTAGCCTCTAATGGTATCCACAGAGAAGAGAAAAATCACTAAACACTTGAGGGGACAAGGTAGGAGTGCTAACTCTATTATGCCTTCCTCTTGTTTATAGAGAAAGATAAAAGAGTTTCACTCTTTTCAAAATTAAACTTCCTAACTATAATTAGAGTCAAACTCTAATTATAAATATAATTAAATTTTAATATAATCAAATATCTAATCCATGAAGTTTCTCAAACTTCATAATTAATTCTAACTTAATTTAAATTGTTTTTATTTCTCTTTTCAACTTCTTCATGTGTAACTCATTAGGTTCCTAATATATTGGCAATGATTATGAATTATAATTATAATTCATAATTAGAATTAAATTGAAACTATTTTAAATTTATCTTTGGTTCCCCAATAAAAGTATTTATAATTATAAATCAACATTAACGTTTAGCAATTTATCATGACCACTCAAATATTAGGAATGCCATAGTGATTTGACTCAACTTGTCTATATATAGTTATGATGTATAATTTAATCCTTTCATCATTTAACATTCTAATTAGACATATAATATGGATTTAGTGTCTACTCTTTTAAATCCAATCATATTTATGCTTACTAATTAGTAATTGATATTTGAAAACACTTTTCAAATCTTTATTTACAATATTAGAGAATTCTTTAAATCACTACTAATAAAGAACAGTAAAAGATTCTCTCTAATTACTTTAAGGTGACAAGTCCTTTATTGACATACCGAGTAGTTTATACTATATCCTGTAAGAAAATCCCGGTGTGTGCATCATATACACACGATGCAGAAAAACAAAAAATTTTATTCCGGGACCTTCCCGAAAGCTAGGATCTATGTGTCTATATAACGAAGTCAAACTATAACGACCAAAGGAGACCGTCTCTAACGGTATCCACGCAGAGGTCGAAGAACCTAACCAGGACAAACTCTTTGACCCGGGAATAGCTGGACTAAAGTAAAGAGTGCTAGCTCTTACCTTAGTCTTGGAGAGCCAAAGGAGAGGAACGATGGAGATGCTTGGAGAA
>JANVCL010000007.1:11984058-11994622 GCA_026546855.1 Erythroxylum incrassatum
TGATCACATCATAATTTCCTTCATGCTATGTCATATATCATGGACTTCATTAATTTGCTTATAGATCAATATCTATCAATTCATAAATAATGAATACAACATTAATGAAATATGCCTTTCTTTAGTTATTCATAAAGTCTATACAAAACGCGTTGAAGGCGATTGCCTTTAGGGCACTACTCTAACATATCCAAGTATTACCGAGTGGGCTATCCTAAATAGTATAGGTCATATGTAGCATCAAAATATAGTAATTTTCACATAAGATACTTTGGTAATATCAAGTCTAAGGATCAATTATACAACCATCATAATGAGGAAATCTATAGACATATAAGTAATATTCCATTTGGGATCCTCATATCCAAATCAATTCAGTAAACTTATTCTTTAATAAGCATATATCTGTTTATTTAAGTATCTATATACTGTATTTTGTGAAATCAATTACTTTCTTTACAAGAAAGAAATCTAACATGTTTTAATTTTACTATGTCATCAATATCACTTGATGAAACTACAAGTAGGAATAATTTAGGAATACCAAGTAAATGTAATTTAAATCTCATAATTATGATCTTATCATAATTTCAATTGCATAGTAATTATTCTAGAAATTTTACCTTTAATATTAAAATATCAAATATAATTAACAAAATACATAAAGATAAATAGTGTCTTTAATTAATTATATCTTAAAATTTTTATCCAACTAATTAGTTATAGGACTTACACTAGCAATCTTCCACTTACATTAAACTAATCGCCTATCTTACATTTTATCTTCATATGATGATTGTGCTACTATTGGGACAATGATTTAGTCAAAAAATTCTACAAGATTCTCTATGGTGAGTACTTGTTTAAATCTTACAACTCTCATCTTAATTATCATTATAATTGATAAAGATTTTCCAAATACATAATTAGATCTTTGATGAGACCTTAGCTTCTTTTGCATGTAAAATGGCTCTTATATTTAATAATACATTACTATTTCAATAATGTATGTCAAGTTCATCAAAGAACTTATTGATCCAAATGATCATTTGCACTAAATGATAATATATTATGTCTTAATTATTAATAAATGCTACATTGAAACCTTTCCAATATCAAAATAATATTGTTTTAAATATAATGTTCCTTAACTAGGATTTACTTCTTCTTATTATTAAAGTTTATAAGGCATAGAAAATCCACAATCATCTCCAATACGAAAATTTTGAATTCATCATAAAGTGAATCTTTCAACATTTTATAAGCTTTTGACTATACACCAAATGTATCAACAAAGACATTAGTTTTATTTGGGTGTAAATTAATGAGATATGAACATTTTCAAAATTCATCTTATTACCACTACTTATCTTGAGAACTATTCTCCTATAAGTATACATTGAAATAAAAATTTTATTCAATGGGGTTTGTAAGAATAGATCCAACTTTTTGGATACCTCGCATCCTTTCACTATACGTTTTAGTTCTAAACTTATTGGATAATATGTGATTCACCTAAGCATCACATCCTAAAATTAGTAACTTTGACTCTTTCTAAGCCCTATAATTTCATATCTAATATGAAAGCTTGCTAATTGTTTTTATTGAAAATTTTAATCATAAGTTATTGTATTAAGCTTAGCTATAGAAGAAATAAATATTACTTTATGCAATATCTCATATTGTAAGTTCCTCCTTACACAATTTCACACAATTATGAAATTTAGTTATAGAGATATTCACTAAAGAATCTTATTCCAAATAAATAATCGAAAATTTTGAATATCACCACATCAATCTCATCGTAGTGTTTTAACATTCTCAATGGTTAATTCCTACTTAGATCTAAATAATTTAAACTTTTCAAAAAATTTAAATCAATATTTCATTTAATACGTATGACTTTGTAATATAAAGTCATTGGTAATATAATGAAATACATGTGTCATCCTTTTATGAATTATTATTACATCCAACACATCATATGTATAAAATATAATAATCCAATACCATCATCATCCTTTCACAAAGGTTGATTAGGTCAATTTTCAAATGAACAAGTTTTATAAGTTTCATATGATTCATAATAAAACACACACACACACACACACACACACACACACACACACACATCTTTGTATTTAACTTTATGATTCTCATTATAATGATTTAACCAATATGGGATAAAAGAATAGTCTCAATTATCCAACATTTTATTTTTGCCACTTATGTTAAGCATAAGTTTCTCTTGATCCAATACTTATTCAAATTATTTGTACAAATTTAAATATACTACTTTTACTCAATAATTTATTTCTTATCGTACCTTGAACATTGTAATAAAGTTGAATCCAAGTTTAGTATTAAACACTCAAAATCAAGAATTATAAATATATATGATCTTTATCATATTATTTGTTGATGAGAAAAATTATGTAATCATTTATCTTCTAATGACAACTATTATCACTTTATAGCCAATGCCTTCAATTGTATCCATGTTTATACTTTTAATAGGCTAAATTAAGTGAAATAATTTCATCAAGATACTATACCTTTCAACTTTATTTCATGCAACCTCTTGAATCGTGCTATCATAATGTTGACATCCATATTACATGTTGCCATTAAAGTTTATAAGACATTGGTCAACTCAAAATATCATTACATGTTATCATCTACATGATATTAACATATCTTTAAAACTTTCTTACTAAATTCTCAACATGGATTAATATCAATATCGTATAATGGACATATAAATTTTCTTTCTAACTTTGATAACTCTTGTCAAATTTAATCTTATGTCCAAGAGATTTGGTTCACTAAAAACTTAGTATCAACTATTCTAATAAAAGGTAATCTCTACTTAAAACAAAATATAAATAAAAGAAAATCAAGTAATTTTTTGTATGCCATAATAACTGAATAAGATTAGGACTTTAATCATTTATTTGGTTACTCCTATTATTTTATTCGAAATAATAATCCTTACTACTATTTTGAAACATTATTTTAATCTCTATAATGGGTCATGATCTCATTTAAATTTAGTATTTTTGAATCACTCAACAAAGCAACTAAACTTAAATTAGGTAGATAACATCTTTACCAATCATATTTCATATGACTCCGAAATTCATTAGGTAACAACTCTTATTAAAACATATCTAATATGTTATTCCGAATCATGCCTTTCATATAATCATGTTTCACTCATTCAAATCCTACAAATTTAGTTAAGTAGGACTAATTAATTTAAAATAAAATATATTCGGATTCAAAGGGCCTTAAATCACTCAATAAACCTTACAATAAATAAAACTCTAGTTTCATGTTTAAATAATAGAAAGTAACAATCACATTCTCAATGTCGTCGTCATCGTCAACCAGTTGAATCTTGCACAAATGCGGGGTCTAGAGAAGTCTGATAGTACGCAACTTTATCTCTACCTAGTAGAAAGTTGTTTTTGATAGACCTATATGCAAATGTGACATAAAGATATTACAAAACAATAAAAAAGGATTAAAAATTATAATAAAGTAATAATAAATAACTAAAATAGAATAAAACTTAGAATAAAGTAATAATAAATAATTAAAATAGAATAATAACATCTTAAAAAAAGTCTACAACATAATTTCATTAGGAGATGCAAGTTTAGAAGACAAAGTTATTAAGAAAATAGTACGACAAATATACCTGATATAATGCAAAGTTTTGCTTGTACCGGATATGCAATAAAGTTCTGTACACATTCTCAATGTATAATTAACATTTTATGATGATGGTCTCATCAAACAAACTTTACATATAAAATGTACATTTTAAACACACAATTCCTCATACAAATATAATCAAATTATAAGCATGAAACATTATTTGATTCTAAATATCAATAGAATCTCTAAAATCTAAAATAATATTTCCAACCATTTTGATAATTAAATTAGACCAAATAAAAATTCAATTTGACTTGAAAACAATTTTCAAATTCAATTGGAATTTTTTTCCAATTATCTGAACTCCTTTAACAAATTTAATTGAAGATAATTTTCGATGAATTACTCCTTTTACTTACTATAATTTAGAAACGTTTTACTTTTCAAATTTTCATAATTAATACAATCTAATAAAATTAGAAAACAATTTCTAATCTAATTAGAAATAATCTTTTCTTAGAAAACTATTTTCTAATGTTAAAAGGAAACAACTTTGAAAATTAAATAAAACATTTCAAAATTTAATTAACAAACTCCATTTCATTATTTTAAAGCTTAATTTCTTAATTAATTGAAAACAATTATTTAGAAAAACCAAATTTCTAAAATATCAAAGAAGGCTCATTTTCTTAATTAAAAAAAGAAAATATTTTTAAAATGTAACTAAGAAAAAAAACTTTTTTTAATTAATCAAGAAAATTATTATTTAAATTAATAAAGAAATAATTTCTAAATAAAATAGAATAATAACACTCTAAAATAATAAACTTATCTTATTTCAATTAAATTGAAATAAATAATTTGACTAAGAAACATCTTTCTTAATTACTTAGAAAACAATTTTCTTAATTTTAAAGGAGTCTAATTAATAACTAATTCCAATCTCAATGAACTTACAAGATGTTTGGTTCACCTGCTGGAATAGATAAGGAATAGACGAATGGTTATTTTTAGGAATAGAATAGATGAAGAATATAATGGAATATGTATTACTTAGTTTGGTTTATTCATCAAAATTTCTAATGATGATATATGTCCATGTTTGGTTTGAAAACATAAATTTGAGATGACAAAGGAATAACTAATAAAAAGGCCAAAATATCCATTATAGTCTCTATTATTATTATTGTTGTTGTTGTTATTATTATTATTATTATTATTATTAATTTTCTTCTTCTTTTTCTCATTATCATCATCATTCTTCTTCTTCTTCTTCTTTCTTATTGTTGTTATAATTATTAATTTTCTTCTTCTTCTTATTATTACTTTTATAATAATAATAATAATAACAACAACAACAACAAGAAGAAAAGTATAATAAAAATTAATACTAATAACAAGAAAATTTACAAGAGTTAAGTCTCAGACAAACTTGAGCTTAATTTGGCCTATGGACCAACCTATTAAAAATATCTAAATTTAGACTCATAAGTTAGTTCATTGTCATCCTTATTAAAAAACAAATCTATAAGATGCAATAAATCTACTTGTAGAATTTACTTTTATTACTAATTTCACTAAAAATAGATTTAAAACTTGGATGTCCCAAATAAAAAGACAAATGCATTCCTATTATATATATATACTGAAAATCCTAACATAAATGATTAAAAATTCCATAAATAGAGAAATAAATTGAGACAAAACTCCATCATAATTTATGATATTTATCTGGATACGTCAACCTTTTTAAAGAAGGAAATGATTTGTAAGCATCACCATAATTTCTAAAAATTTAAAATATAAATTATATTTTCTAATTATAGAAAGAAATTAATAATGAGAAATTTTGATGTATTTAACCAAAAATTTTGATGTATTTAACCAAAAAAGAGATATGTACATGCAAAGACGTTAAAGGAGAAGGCGACAAATCGCAAAATCCAAGACAAAACAAGAAGGCTGTTGATTTTTTATTTTAATAAAAACAAAATTCTGCTTAATTTTTAATTTTTAATATTAATGTAGTATCGAAAATAATGATATATTAGATCAAATTTAAAGATAAATTATTTTTAGTTAATTTGATTTATTTTAATCCTTTATATAATATTTTTAATAAATTATAAATAAAATTTTCATTAAAATAAATAATTTAAAATTTATTTTAATTATTAAATCAAACTCTATTTGAAATTTATATATTTTAAAAATATTTAAATTTAATTATATTTATTTAAAATTAAATAAATAGTTAATATAAAAATAAATTAGTTATATTTTATTAATAATTAAAATATTAAATAATTTAATAATATATATTTAATTGACAGTAAATTAAGTTATAAACAAAAAATTAATTTTTATAAATTTTTAAAACAGAAGAAACTAAAACTAAATATAAAAATTAAAAACTCAAATAACTAATTTTTTAATTAAATTTAAAAACAAAAACAAAAAACAAAAAATATAAATAAAGCAAACCAAAGCAAGAAAACTAGCGTGAGCCAGTGGCAACTGCGAACATGTGAGCCAGTAGAGACAATGCAAGAGTTATGTCTTCTGATTTTAGGGTCAGATTAATTTTAAAATTTTTAAAATTTTGACTTATTTTTAAGTTTTTAAATAATTAATTTTATATAAGCAAAAATGTTATTATGATATTTATCTTAAATTAATAAAAAATTTAATATCATATTATTTTTGTTAGAAATTAAAAATTAAAGTTTTTTATTTTTTAAAGTTTAAATTATTATTTTAAAATGGGTTAATTAAAAAAATTCTAAACTTTGCTAAAATTTTTAATTCTAGTATGAATTTATAATAAAATGCTCAAATTTTTATTTTTTCAATTATAACCGAATTTCAAAAAGTAGCAATAAAATGTTCAAATTTATAATTTTTTCAATGCTAACTCCACGTTAAAAATTGTAACTATTAATATATGCCAACTAAAATTAATACAACAAATGAAGATTAATAAAATGACGATGTCGTTAAAAATGGAATCCTTAAATCAATTTATATAGTCTTAGTCTTTCGTTATCTATTTATTCTTTTGGCATTTTCAATTCTTTATTTTCTGTTTGTTTTTTGATGCTCAAATTACTATCGTATTGCAATATACTGCACCAATAAGCTTTTTGTTTTCAGTTCAATCTCCCGATGCTCTCAGTATGAAGATGTCAGGGTTGCGTAATTTAAATATTGAAAGGTGAGGGTAATGAGAGAATAAATTGAAAACGAAAAAAAAACTAAAATCAAAACATAAGACCGTTGAGTTTGCGTAATCTAATTTATATCAGTAAAATTAACGAAAACATTAAAATCGAACTAGAATTGAAAAAATTAAAAATTAAAAATTTGAACATTTTATTTTTAATACATCAGGTCTTGCCTCTCTTTCTCTCTTTACGAGTGCAAGTGTTGGTCTTGCCGTTCATGTGCAAGGTGAGGTCTAGGTATTATTTCTACATTGGTTTCTCTTAGATTTTGGTTTTAGTTTCATGGATTCAAGGTTGCAAAGGCTCTCTATTCGGGAGAAAGAAGACAACGAGTTCGTTGTTTCTCCAAAGGATGTTCAGACAGAAGACTTTGCTGCGGTTCTTAGGGACGCACGAGGTAGGTTTGTGACTGCTATTTCAGGTTTTTTCCCTGCCCTGTTTGACCCAGTTCTTGCCGAAATTATGTCTATAAGGGAAGCTCTTTCTTGGCAAAAAGACCAACAGCTTGCCAAGGTCATTATGGAGTCGGATTGTTTGGCAGCTGTCCAATCAATATTAGCTCCTTCGCCAAATTGATTTGAGATTGGAATTTTGACCCTTGATTGTTTATCGTTCAAGCGACATTTCCTTCACTTGTCCTTTCAATGGACGCGTAGGATTGCCAATAAGGCGGCTCATGCTTTTGCCAGGGTAGCCTTATTACATGCAAACCCACATCACTGGACTGATCGTTCTTTTTGTTTAGTCTCCATTTTAAATTCAGATTGTTCGGCTTCTGTTTTTGTTAAGGGGGAAAGGCTATGAGGTTCCAGGTGTACGGGGTAAGCCTGTTGGCTTGGGTTAGTTTTCTTTGCCTTCCCTGCCTTTGTCTGTTTTTTGCGCTAATGTTGATTTTCTTCCAAAAAAAACTCTAATCACTAAAAATCAATCAATTTATTAATTATCGGTCAATTTTTGTAGATTAATAAATTCTTATAAACTAAAATAAATTAATATTCATTTAATAATCTTTTTCTATTAAAGTTCAAACTTTTTTATAGATATAAATGGTCTCTTTCAGTCATATTTTAAATTCTTTAACTTTATTCAATTTGAATGACAATATGATTTAATCTTACTAAAATGTGCATCTCCTTCTTCGTACTAAACAAGAGAGGTTTGTGGAGTGAGTGGTCCCCAATAGTGCAGCACATTGTGAAATAACGATCACTATGGAACAAGTTCAATTCGAAATTCGATTGAGGTCGATTCGAGATGAAATATATTATTTGTTAAAAATGATGACAAATCGGATATGATATGATTATTTTTTCATAACTTAAATTTAATTTAAATTTTGTTCAATTTGAGTTAAACTAAAATAACATCTTTTTAGTACTTGATTCGATTTAGGTTGTTCACCATGTAAGATAAACCTTCAAATATGATTAGATTCGATTTCACTTTAGTTGAGATAAACTAAAATAACATAAACTAAAATATGTCTTGTTAGCTTCCATTCGAATTCATTTGTGTCAATCTTATTGTATTTATTATATTTTAAGAACTTATTTGTAATTAAATATAGAATATTGATTCATTAAGCTTTTTGTAAACTACTATATGCAGGCCAAAATTTATACAGTGCATGCTTGAAAGATAACTGCTATTAGTTTCAAATTAACAGCTATCAATTCTATTACTATGAAAAATAATTTGTATAAATCAATTAATTATCTTAACTATTTGGCATTTTTACTAAATTATTTAATACACATAGTTTATGAAATTATTATATGTATCTAACTATTTATTTAATATATAAAAATAACCACAGAATCTGTAATTATTATATTTAAAAAACATTGTGTCCGGCACTTATCTTCGGATGATTCATGTCCCAGTTGTGGAGCATGTGAGTCTAACATCCATGTAGTGTGAGACTGTCCTTGTGCACGGTCTATATGGTTGTCCTTTCCACGGTCCATAATCAATGATCAGTTCTTTACTCGGAGCAAGCAAGACTGCCTTAGAGATAATTTAACTAGAATATGTAAGGTAAATGGCTTCGAATGGGCAGTGATTTTCGATACTGTTTGTTGGTTTCTCTGCATCTGACGTAACAAAGGCATTTTCGACGTCAGCTTCGAGTAGTCATCTAATCCTTATGTCATTGTTATGGATTATGTTTCCTGGATTGAGAAAGCAACATTATTATTTAGTCGTGCTGTCGGTAGGACAAGTCAACGGCAGGAGCAACTGATAGGCTGGTTGAGACCCCCCCAGCCCCCGTCCTAGATTAAGCTCAACATAAATGGGATTTACAAATTGATACGACACCTCCAATACATTAGGAGTCTTATTACGATTAAGAATCTTATCTTTTATTACGATTAGGAGTCTATCTTTTATTGTGATTAGGAGTCTTATCTTTTATTACGATTAGGAGTCTATCTTTTATTGAGATTAGGAGTCTAGCATTATAAATATTTGATAGTTAGAGCAAGTAGGTAAGTTTTGAGAAAATTAATTCCTTTGTTTTGGAGTTTAATCCTCTCCATACGGACTGACTTGAGAGTTTAAGATTCTTGCTCTCAAATTTATCAATAAAGTTCTATTATTTAGTTACTTCTATTTTCCTTCTTTTTTGGTTCCTATCACAAATCCTCATCTTCATGGGCTGCAACAGGCGGCGCATTGAGGGATAGTGATGGAGCTTGGGTAGGAGGCTTTACGCATAACATTGGTTTTTGTACCTCTGTGGCGGCGGAGCTATGGGGTGTTTTCAATGGATTGATGCTGGTATGGGATCTTGGCTTCAGGAGAATTGAGGTAGAGGTGGATTCTTTAGTTGTCATCAACATCCTCTCATCCTCACGACCTCAACAGGACATGCAGAGTTCTTTGGTAAAAGGCATACAGAATTTCCTTGATAGAGATTGGAATGTCTGGACTCGTCATGTATATAGGGAAGCTAATAGACTCACTGATTGGCTCACCAACTATGCTCAGGATTTTGAGGTTAGAGTCCATGTGTTACAGTCGCCTCCAGTGGGTAGTCTCGGTATCCTGGTAGAGGATATAACTGGGATATCATTCCCTAGAATTGTGGCTTAATGCTACTGTAATTTCTCTCTCTTTTAATCAAACAAAAAACAAAGCAATGCAATGGTTCATTTTTTTTCTTTTGAATGGTGTCGTCTCATTTTTGGTTGTTTGGTCACCCTCATGTGTAACCTTGCTAATCTTTTCTTTTATTAATACTAATTAATTTCTATTAAAAAAACCTATAACGTCTTCTGTATGCCCTGTCAGCTGTTCGAGGACAAAAGTTGGCACAGATACGGTGCACACTATCAACGTTCCATCTGATACTCCAAATCCAAACAGATAGAACTCTTGCCCAAACTTCAAAGGTGTAACTTTGTATAAGCACAATTAGATTGTTGGATTTAAATAAATAAACAGAAAATGAATATTTCACGAACAGAGAGGAAGTGGTTTTTGCTACTAGTTATAGTTACCAGTTGCTTTGCAGTGATAAATGTTGCAATGCATGCCTACAAATGCCTCGACACCGTTGGTGATCACCCTCTCTGACACTAGAGTTGTAGCTTGTTTTATGAGTTGATGGGAGGTGAAGATTCTTCAAGGAAATAAAGAAATTAAATGGAATAAAATTGACTCCAAACTAGCGA
>JANVCL010000007.1:12004365-12029215 GCA_026546855.1 Erythroxylum incrassatum
AGGAGGTTCGCTTAAAGCTCGTGGGTAACAAGTTTATAATGAAGAATAAGCAAAACCGTTGAAATGTTCATTTGTCATATAACAATCATAATGAATTCATAAAAATGTTTCATTTTCAAATTCTCAGTCAAATTCGCAATTAGAACTCAAAACTCATAGTTAAGACATCATCACCTCAACACAGCATATCCATTTAACTTTCAATACAAAACACTCAATTTATGCAACACACTTCACAATTCAAAGATGCAATGCACAAACAAATAGCTCGAGAGTTCCGTGGAGCAAAACGGATAAACCAAAGTTTATACCGTGAACAAAACGAGTCCAATTTCTTAGAATCTCGTGGCCTCAAGCAGGTAGCCGGGAGAAGGCTATATGTTGACATGCACGTGACTAACGAAACCTTCCTCTCTCACCCAAATAGAAGCACATAATCATGCTAAATTCAATTTATCGAATGCTCATACTTTCGAGCTTTTCTATCTTTTCATTCATACAAAATGCCATGACATGTTTTAATGGCATAACTTGATCATTATTCATAAATCGCAATGCATTTTCAATAATCACAAAAATTCAAATTCAATCAATATATGAAGTAATTGAAATAATTTAGTTATCTTGATTTAGAAAAACTTTAATGGCTCATTATTCAATTATAAACATGAAACCCACCTGAATTCCTTGCTTGGATATATGCTTAAAAGATGCCTCTCCTCTTGATCCTCTTGCCTTCCTTGATTCCCTTTATCAAATACAAAATTCACATTCAATGGGAATACAATTTGAGGACCCATATATTGCATATTCACTAAGATAAATTCTAAAAACTTAAACTCTTCCAAAAGTCCAAACAATCGGGTCAATTTTCCATGATCACTCTGATCAAGTAAATGACAAAATCTAATAATATTCTCTTCTAGAAAAATGTTCCTCATTGTCTTAAGTTTCTAATGACACCAAACTCATTCAATTTGGTTCAGAAATTCGAAGGTTATACTCTAAACATATTGGGACTAACTTTATGCTTAAACGATATTCTATACTCAACTTCCACCCAAAAATTGAGATCTTTATAGATTGAATTAAAACTTCATTTCTTTATAAAACTTGTAGCCCTATGTCTCTAGTTTATAACGAGTCAAAAATCACCTTATTTGAACATCTACAACAAAAGTTATACCCAAAATATCGAAGTATGTTTGTGCAGAAAAACAGGATTTCGCCGCGGCGAACATGTCCAGAAACTTCTTAAAAACCTGTTTTTCGACATTCTTCATCTATATACTTCTCATCTTTCAAATATAACCCATCTTAATCCTAAACCATAATTCCTACTTCATTTCTAAGCTCATTCCAAACTAAAATCATTCATAAACACAACATAATCATTAACCCTAGAAGATTAAAACATTTTTCCTATATCATTCCTCCTCATTTTCTCTTCTAACTATCAATCAAGAAGGGTTGAGTCTTGTACTTACTTGTTTAGCTTCAAGATCTCCAAAAACCCTAATTTTTCTTCCTTCTTTTCTCTATTCTCCCCTCTTCCACGATTTCTTCTTCAATTTCAAACAAGACAACCATTTCTTCTTCTTTTTATACCCTTAATAAGTATGCAATGTCCATTTTACCCCTTCCTTTAAAGCCTTAAAGCTTTTGAACTTAATTGACTTGCCTAAAATGCCCTTAAGCATTCTTATCACTTTTAATACAATCAAACCATACAATAAAATCTTACTAACATTTACATAACAAGTAGCTCCAAAACTTTATCTACCAAACCTCATAATTCATTTAAATCATGCGTAATTCAACAAGAAAAAATTTCGGGAGCCAACAGATGCACTGTTTTTTGCTCTCTTCTCAATCACCTTCTCCTATAAATTTATGGAATGACAAAGTAGTTTGACGCCTCTATAGATGTTACAGCTTTGTATGTCTCCTTTATTCTTGTATTGTGGAATTAACACACTAAGTCTCCACTCATTAGACATTTTAACCGACTCGAGGATCATATTAAAAAGCTTGGTTTGTGATCTGTCGGTAGCAAATAAAGTTATGATACCTCTTGAACATATTAAGATCACCTAAAGAGATGTTATTCTTTACACCTTCATCAAAAAGGCTATAGAAGGATTTCTGTCATCTTCTTTTGATGTTATTTTCAGCTACAAGCACTTGCCCTACTTCATCTTTTATACAACAAACTTGATCCAAATTTCTCACTTTTAGTTTCTAAACATCAATATAATTTCTTGTAATTTCTACTTATGCCTTTTGAGACTATCTCTTTTGCATTTTTCTTTACCAATTTGTAACTTTCTCTATAAACTACCCTCTCTACCTCTGTGGTGCTATCCACGAAAACTTTATAAGTAACCTTCTTAATCTTAACCTTATCTTGTACAGCTTCATTCCACCACCAAACTCCATCTTATTACTCACAGGCCCTTTAGAAACACTCAAGATCTCTTTAGCTGTATTCCTTAAATGAGTTGCTACTATCTCCTAGTTCTGGTTAGCATCTCTTTTCAATTTTCATTCTTCTCCATATATTACTCTATCTTTAATTTGCTCCACTATATCCCCTTTCAAGTTCTGCCGTCTGACTGTAGTACATTTCTGAGCACTTCTCTTCTTTCTCTAACCCTTAAGTATAAGATCTATAACTTTATGCTGAGTTGACAAATGTTAGGTATCACCTTATAATCCTTAAAACTAGGTCGATCTCTCTGCCTTACAAGAATGTAGTCAATTTGAGTCTTTATGGTTCTACTTTTATAAGTCACCAAGTGCTCGATTTTCTTAAAAAATGAGTTGGCTACCATTAACTTAAATGCTACTGTGGAGTCCAACAAAGCAGTCTCATTATCATTTCTATCTCCGTACCCAAAAAAACTTATGAGCCCATGAATATCTGTGTAAGGTTGCTTTTATATGACCATTAAATACTCCTCCTAAAGTAACTTTCTCGTTAAGGAGAATCTGTTGAATCACCTCATCTAGCTCTTCCTATAGTTGGCACTTAGGTTGTTTGTCCAACTCTACTTGGGGTACATAAGCGCACATCACATTGAAAATAATACCTTGCACCACATTCTTTACGAAAACAATCATATCATTAGTCCTTTTTACCTTCACAACATAATGTATGAGTTCCTTGATAATTAAGACACTTACCCCATTTCAATACCTTGAATCCCTTAAATACCAAAATTTGAACCCTTTGATCTCTTTCACTTTAGCTTCTGTTCATTTTGTCTCTTGGATGTACCTTATATGAATCTTATTTTTGTCTAAATGTCCACTAATTCTAATGACTTTCATATAAGGGTCTCGGTGTTCTAAGAACCCATCCGCAATCCGTCAACATTTTTTCTTCTCCTAGACCCAAGACTCATCAAGGGACTAGCCTTTGCTTTATCATTATAAGTCAATGCCACCCCTCTTACCCTAATACCCAATACCAGCTACAAGACAAGCGCAATAAGCCTCTAAGATTACTCAAGTATCCAAAAAATACAAAAGTGAATAAAAAATTGCATAATATTATATTATTAAGGCAAATCTCTAGGTAAGCAACTTATTCTCACTATCGTGTGAATAAAGCAATATTCCTACGAAGTAACTCTACAATTTCTTAATATTAGGTGGTATTTTCTATGTTTTATCAGAAGAAGCAAAAGGCTAAGCTATTATATGTTGACTATCATAAAAATAAGCCAACCCTAAGAAGCAAAGAACTGAAACAAAAATAAAGCAAACAAGCAAAGCAAAAAATGAAGATAGAAGCAAAATATAACTAGAAGAAAGTTCTATATTTCATTAAATAAAGCAAATATTTCTTTTATTAGTTTTTTGGGTAATTTTTTTACGAAATTAATATGCAATACAACTTTTACTTCTATTAAATTTTTTAACAAAATAGAAGGAATATATGTATCTATTTCACCAAGCATGAGTTTTATAAAATACTAAACAATATACAAAATTTCAAAAAAGTTAATTAAATAAGAAATGTCCATTTCTTTTATCCTAATTCTTCTTAAGTTGAGGTGATGACACATATCATCCAATTTTTGTATGAAGGGAGAATGTTAATTATTTTGAAATTATTTTATCAACATTTTATTCTTGATATATATTATATAAGATGCCCTAGTTATATGGGAGGATAAAATAGATAATATTCTTCAACTAACCACAGGTTAATGCGTATTTACAATTAAAATGAATTATATAATTATATATAAAATGTATAAATAGATTAAATATAAAGTATATAAAATAAATTATAAAATTTTACATTTTAAAATATATATTATTAATGTGTTATATATCTATCTTACTTATATCTTGTATTTAATTTCAATTTTTTAAATTATATAATTTATATCTTATTTATCATATTATTCATGAATTTCATTTGTTTTGCGATAATCAATTAATCCTATCATATAAGAATCTTACTTGACTCTCATACTAATTTCTTTTAAGAGTTCACTTAAATTAGTCTTGTTATCTTTTTCTTTCATGATACTCTACAAAATATGATACCTACCTTGAGTCTGATATTTAGTAAGTGCTCTTATCATACTACAAGGGGAAAATAAATTGGCGACGGAAAAATAACGACGGACAACAACCGTTGCAACGGTTTAACGGATAAATTCATTTTTTGGTCATAATGAAAATAATTAATCTTAACTAAATTACTCGGATGGTGATATTGAGGGGTTTTTCCACATAATGTGATTACTTGACTCTACAATTCCTTATAATTGTTCTTTTGACTCTCCAATTCCTTACATTTGTTCTTTTGTTTTGAGAGACGGGCTTACAGGAATGACTTTGTTCCAAGTATTGATTTCCTTATCTTCTTCAATCTATCCTTTTCTGTGTGCTGAAAACAACAAATGGCTTTTGATTTTAAGATTTTTCTTCACTGTGACTGGTCCAGATTCATAGACATGTATTTTGATATATACTAAATCAGTTTCTGCGTATTGACAAGTGCAAAATATGAAACAGTTGTACATGATTAAATTCAAGTGGATAAACTACATGAACTCCCCTTTAGCTGGAAGGATAACAAGTTTCAACGTTCATTCGCCCCACTCTAGTACAAGAAGATATAATTGCTGCCCTGAACAAAGAACAGTAGTGCATGTCTTTGGATCTGAGGGACCATTTATTTTTCTGCAAAGATGGGAATCAGAACACCCTTTCTCGTGATTGACACCATTTTCTGCTTGCTCAGTAAGACTCTGACTCGGAGATAACTCAAGAAGCATACTTTTAAAGAATAAACAAACCCTAAAAATTGAGCCAAATAAATTCTCCTCGTTTGTTTTTGGATACGTTGTTTCCTGCAACACAGTCACCGGAGAGTGTGAGAAACCAAACTGACAGTCTCTGGGGTTAAGAAATCAAAATTCTGTGGACAACGTTTAAGAAGCCGGTAAAGGCACACTCAAGAAGGCAGGAACACAAAACATACTTCCTTGTTAGCTTAACAGAAAATGGTCTGGGTCTGTCTCTCTCTTTTTTTTTAATCTGTACACGTGATGGGTTGTTCCTCATAGTTGGGGGGTGCTCTAGGGTTCACAATCTTCAGAGTTGAGACGGATAGGGTTTATGGTTCCATTT
This sequence comes from Erythroxylum incrassatum, assembly GCA_026546855.1. NCBI lineage: Eukaryota > Viridiplantae > Streptophyta > Magnoliopsida > Malpighiales > Erythroxylaceae > Erythroxylum > Erythroxylum incrassatum. The sequence goes on from JANVCL010000007.1 coordinate 12,010,021, forward strand.
CGTAGAGGTCGAGTATAGGGAGTAGAGGTAGAATAGAAAATAGGGTTCAGCTTTTGACCGATGCATGCTACTGTGCGCATCATTCCATACAATATGACGTCAATAGTTTTGGTGATGATTCAATTTTACTAGATTGTTGGGGTAACCAAACGATAAAAACCAGACTCTCTCAGGTACAGCATCATCTTGTTTAGAACTTCCCTCTGATATTTTACAGGTTTAGCATCATCTTGTTCAAAAGTTCCCTCTGATATTTTACAGGTTTGGCATCCCTTTGTTAGTTTACCCTTGTTAGCCTTGAACTTCTAATGATTGATTTAGTTACGCTTTAAAAGGGCAAACGGAGTATAAGTCAAAACAGGAAAAGAAATGTACGACAGATTGTCATTTTCGGGTTTTCTTGAAAAAGTCATGAGTTGCACAGAGATTCATCTAATTTCTTTTCTTAACAGCTTAAGCTCTAAGGTTTAAGGCTGTAATGAGTAGTTGCTGTAAAACATGGTCTCTGAATTAGTAGTAAAGGGAGAGAACAATGCGGTATATATTACATTTTCGCTGGTTGCACTCGTATTGCTGCAGGATCTATCAAGCACAGAAAGAAATGAAGAAAAGAGATCATATCAAACAATTCAACCCTACTATTTCCAATCACATTTAGGCTAAAATTTCCTAAATCAGTAAATTAAACTCAGTCCATGAGAGAAATCAAAATTTGTTTCTTATGGCTGTATGAACTATACAAAGAAGAATCAGATTAAGGCCGTCAAATCTCACAGAAGCACGAAATAATAACTTGTCAATGTCCTAACTAATTGGGATTTTATTTCTGGGATGTTAAGTTCCTCTTCTGCTGGGCAGGATCTCTCTGCCGTAAGTGGGAGAGTGGTCCTGCGTTCTGCTGACTATAGATGCTTTAAAGAGCCTACGTATATTGGTCCCTCATCTACAAGGAAGCTAAGTTATCTATCCTCTAACTCAGCTGATCAAACCACAACTTTTTAAGACCACTTGCCAGTGACTTATCTAATTGAATTCCAATTAATTAGAAACTAATAAGTTCCTACTGCTGTAGACAAACCATTTCTTATACTCAAATAAAGCTTATAGATCCGTTTATGTATCATAAATGTGCACATTTCATCTGAAGAGGAGGAGGGAAGATCCAATAATGGGACACTGGAGTTCAATAACTTATCTACTTATTACATTTTGGTTTATGCTAGGCATGCATTATAAAGCTATCCGATGTGAATAAAGCATGAGGTCTTGTTCTCTTTTTCTAGCATGTACGTTGAATGGTCCCCGTGGAAATCAACCATCTACCTAATGTAATATGACAAACTGAAAGGTAATTACACAGGTGACCAACAAGGCTTAGTTATTAAGCTGTTGATTGTTCAGTATGTGGTATGAACAATTTCATGAAATTCCAATTCGACGTGTCATAATGCGCAGGGAACATATGGTCTTGCGTTTGCCTGTCTTTTTCTCCTTATTCCATATAACGCTGAGAAGTTAAATTCCAGCACCTTTCTTTTTAAGAACTGTGTTTTTTGTTGACTGATTATCAATAAGTTTGATGCAGTCTTCATAGAACAAAGATAAACTAAAGACTGCATTTTTGGACAAGGAGTCAAGCAGTGCTTTGTGCCTGTTCTAACTGCTAGTCTTCTTTCTGCTTCTTGGCCAGGCCCAGCACTGAAGTACAGAAAAAAGAAGCTTCGATGTTCTGCTTTATGTAAGTTAAAATTCGCACATGATGCATCTTCTTCTAATAGAAGGGAGACGTTGTTAACCATTTCCAAAGTAGAATTCTACAACTTGCTTGTCGAATTCTCTACAAATTTGCGTCTTCTCTGCATCAAATTTAAGCTTTACAAGTCACAAACTAGGTTACTTCAAAAGAAATCTGCCTTCTGTTCGAACCTAGATTCAGGTTAACCTAAATTTCAAGCTAACCAGTGCATCAGAAGTCCTTTCCAAGTTGTCAAGTTCAAATTCAGATACGAACTTATTTGCTCAGATCTGACTTGTCTGATTGTCGATTTGTTTGGCTTTCTCATGAGTTCTTTACAATTTGCAAATTTATTGGAAGCTGGGAGTCTGTATTAAGCTTCATGATCTTTAGATTAGTTGCATATGATGTACAAGATTGAGTTCATAAACTAATGTTTCTTTTCCTTACCTTGAAAGCAGTTGCCAAAAGCAAAAGCGATTGCTCAAACAGTACGACCTAGTAAACTCCAAAAATGAAAATTTAGAAGACTTGAAACGAAGAAACTAATCAAATCTTATCATCCTGTTACAGCTTTTACATTGCAGCTCAACAATGGAAGTGTTAAGAACATGATTATGAATTCAAGAGAAAATGATTTTCAAGGAAAGAGAGAGGGAGATGATGGCAGCAAATACTCCAAGGCAGCATCCACTTCAAGACATTGGTCAGCCTTTAGAAATCCAAGAATTGTACGTGCGTCTCGTTCTTGTGGGGGAAAAGACAGACACAGCAAGGTTTGCACCATAAGAGGATTGAGGGACAGAAGAATCAGGCTTTCTGTACCAACAGCAATTCAGTTATATGATCTTCAAGATAGGCTTGGTCTCGCTCAGCCTAGTAAGGTCATAGATTGGTTAATTGATGCAACAAAAACCGATATCGACAAGCTACCACCACTGCAATTTCCGCAAGGGTTTGGTCAGCTCCATCAGCAGATGCTAGTTCCTCACCAGTTAAGAGCTTCTGATCAATCTTCTATTCCTCCATTATTTGACATAAATGCTTCATACGCTAAGGATGGAGGGCATTCTTTAGGGATAAAGATTGATAATAGTCCTGATAGAGAGGAACAGAATACGTTGGAGACATCAAAGTACTGGAATATTGAAGCTTCATTGAGAGAAAAAAGTAAGGAAGATAAGTCCATTACCGATCAGAAAGGGAAGTGGATTGAAACAAATGATCCTCAATATCAAGGTGGGATTTGCAATTACAGTAGCAGTACTGGACAAGCTCAAAGGTTCTTTCCCCTAGCAGTTCACTCCTCTTTGCCTTCGTTGCTAAACAGTTCCATGCCTTTTAACTCCTACCATCATATAGATGCTTCCAATTTATCTTTCCCTCAATTTGGAGCCCACGGAGTTGTATCCCATCCTGATATATCCCTGAATAGCAATACTGTTCCATTTCCATCATCACTCTCTCTGTCGGCTGGTTCTCAATTACTTTTCTGTCCACCTGCAGCTATGTCAACACTCTTTTCACCCTTTAATCCTTATGGGAATGCTACCATTGGGAACTCGAGAGAAATCAACCATTTTCAGTTACTAGGTTCAAGTTCCTCACAACATAGAATATCAGGGTCTCATGCAATGAGCTCATCATCTGTGAAAACCTTTCCGTTCAATCTGAACCCAGGGCCCGTCCATTTTCAAAGCAGCAATGATGACCACCATAACAAATACAATGTCAACTCTTGAAGAGTCTCATCGTTGGATTTTGCATGTTAATTCCGTGAGATGGTACTACGCAAAAGATTGTTTCAAACCCCATCTTCATACATCACCACTTGGTAAAAGATTCCAGAATCTCTCGGAATTGCTTCTCGTGAATGGATTTTCTGATACAAGTAAGATACACTATATACTTCTCTTGCATTAGTTTATAAGAAAGCATACTATCACCATACATTAGTGTGGATAAGTAAGCTGATCAAGTTTGTATCTTAGTCATTTTTAGTTTTAATTCTTGGGTTTAGATCGATGTTACTGTTGCAATGACAAAATGGGATTAACCACTAATGCATACCGATTGCGAATGATAATGTCAAATATATGACTATGGAATCTGTAATACGTGCACACCTATCAAGTATGGTCCCTTTAAATAATGTTATTACTGTTTTTGATACATTTCCTTAACAGGTTTGAAACAATATTTTTCAGCAAATGTGTCGAGAAATGTTGCTTGCCAAGTTGAGAAACAAAATAACAACGAAGCTTTGTTAACTATTCTATTGTTCGTCTTTTGCTTAAAGCTACCTTGTTCTACCCTACTCTTATTAGTATATGTTCTGAGTTCAAAACCCTCAAGAATGCAAATAAGCTTGTAATTTATTGATAGCTTGAGAATATTGAGAGTTTTCTTTTTCTTTTAAAAGTGAAACCTTTGTGGAGTCCTCAAGTTCTCTTATGCAAAAGGAATAAAGAAAATGAAGAGTAAATAAAAGGTGGCAACTGGCAAGTTCAGATTAACAGCAATATGTAAAATTTTTGAACCGAGCTTTCTTTTCTTACCATGGAGCACTCGGAACACGAGCTGCCTGTATATGGCACGACTCTTTGTGTGTATACGTGCTTCTGCAGCCATTACTTTTAGGAAGGAAGGAGTATAATGCAAAAAAAGCTGCGTAAACAAGTAATTGATCGTATGAGACAGTAATAGCAGACGTCATTTATTATGGGGCTGTTCACATGCATGGTTCTCCAGTAGGGTATTAAAATCATCTGTACAGCCATGCACTTATATTTGGTTTCATACATACATACATATATATATATATATAGATCGAAAGGTATGTGTATACTATACGCCTTTCAAGATTTAACAACGCTTCAAAGAAGTAACATCACAATGTCCATCCAACCTTCTTTTGCCTCTCGATTTTGTTTTGAAAGGAAAGTATTGGTATTACTATTATCCTTCAAGGTAACATATAGCTACAGTCCAAAAGGAAGACTAAATAATCCTAGGACATGCAAACAAAACAAGAGTTATACGAATCTCCCAGTCCCTGCAGAATTCCTAATCTTACTTTTAAGAAGTTCTCTTTTTCACATGTTTTTGAGAAAATATCAAAGTTTATATGCAAGTCACAGCTTTATCTTTCAATTACATACCCTTCATTTATACGGTTCAAGTTTAGTGTAATATATATAAAAAAAGAACCTTCAATATGTTAAAGAACCTACTATTCTTTTAATAGGTAAATCAAGTCAAGTTAGTTCTTTTGTATCCTCCAATCAAGGATTCACTATTGGTTCTTTACACAGAATCATCACATTTTCTTGTCTTATGATTTTATTAAAATGTAAATACCCAACTAATGTATTGTTATAAATTTATAAATAAAGGCCTTTTGTATTAAAATTCACTTATTAGTTCCTATATTATAGAAGTTCATCATTACTAAAATTAAGTGAGACTTCAATAGGAAAGAAAATGAACCGAAAGGGTTACAAACCCTAAAGTTTTAAGTTTATTTTGCTCAGAATGAGATGAATATTAATTTTCATTCACTGGAAGTTTTACAACTCTCTCCTCTGGATTTTTTTAATAATTTTCCTCAATGCATGATAGCATTCTTTAGATTAATTATTTTCCACAAAAATATTTATTTCATGTGACCTTATTTTTACATTATTAATTAATAATTTCACATGCCCTTTGATAAAGTAACCTCTTTAAAATCAAAACCTCAAAAGTAATATTCTTGGAGAAATGAAAATCAAGTCAAAATATAATAACATGAATGAAGTGAGATACCTCATATTGAACTTGTCTTTTAATTCTATAAGAAAGAACTTTTTATTCATTTTAATCATAAAATGTGGTGCATAATTCTCAAGTTGATCTTGCAGTTGTTGTTTTACAAGTAATGAGACTTTAGTTAAGAGAGGAACCATCCCTGGTATTTAATTACAAAAGTACTCTAGCGTACCGATCTCAAGGCTCTCAACTTGAAGGAAGACATCCTCTTGTATTCTAGATTTTAGGGTATACAAATTGACAAACTCTATTATTTGAAGACCTTACACCAAAGATTCTATTAATCTTTATCATATGACATTATTTCTTCCTCATCAAGTTTATATTTTTCCTTATATTCTTATTTCAAAATTCTTTTTTTAAATATCTTCAATCAATAGTTTTATCAAAGTGTCTGCTCGATAAATCTACTTAAATTAACAATTGAAATGGTTTCAGTAAGGGAGGAGACATAGATTCATGCATAACATGCACAATAAAGCAGTGAAAGTGACGGAATCTAAATTCCGACACCCACAACATCAAAAAAAGCCAGAATCTCAAATGCATATATAAACAGATTATATAAACATGATATAACGTTACATGTACCTTTTGATTCTCCTCCTTTCTTAATTCTTCTCTTTGTTTGGGTTGTTGTAAACACTAAACCCTTCCTTGATAACTCAAGAACATGCAAAGATGAAGAACAAACAATGTGTATGGGTGGTTAGAGTGCAAACTAGATGGGTTCAAGTAGATGATCTAATGGAGAGTTAGATCAAGAATGGGTTGCATGTGATTAAATTCATACAACAATTGCATAAATTTCATGAACAAACCTCAAGATCACTTCTGTCTAACTCCAAAACTCTTTCAAATCCCTTATCGTCTTAATAAAGTGTGTTTTTTGATTGGTTAGCTCTTGTGTACATAAGTGAAGAATTCACTTATATACATCTGTCGAGCCTTCGGTCACGAATGTGGCCTACGAGCCACGATCATGGCCTACTTAATTACAGCCTTGCCTTTGGGTGGCCTACTTAAAAACAACCATACACACTTTGTTTTTCATCCGATCTTTTATGCGTGTGACCCTTAGGCTCTCGGTTATTTTGAGCACTTGAATTAACTCTTAATTCAAGCAATCATGAAGGGTTTCATGATGCCAATTTACCAGAATATAAGTGCATCTAACATATGAACTCTTCGATAGTTAATTATCCGACTTATGAACCTTTCTATAGACAATTACCATACAATTCGTCATTTCACCATACTATACGTTACTTGGTTTGAAATATGAGCTATGTGTGAACTCCCACTAGACGGACTACGTCATATCTGGTCCAAGTGAAGTTAGTTCTTGTCCTGAGATCTCATTACTCTAAGTATCATTGAAGACTTTTTTCATGACACGTAACTACTTTGGACAAAGACTCTTGAGTAATGACCCTGACAAGAGCTCGTAGGTATAATCTCTTTCTACAAGGAGTGGTGAATCTTTTATTAGCTACCAAATTACTTTCAAATACCAATAGTTGTACCAAGTCACCACCTTATAAGCGACCTCGTCTTGAGGCAACAAGGAATGATGTCAAAGCACATGATCAGTATCCAAGATATCCTTGAGTACCTTAAGTCTAAGGATACTTGCACCGTTACTATGATGAGATTAATCATTGACATTTGATAGATCATCCATATGATAATCTCATAGCAGGTCATCCGATATACTTACAACTCTTAGTAAGTGAAGGAAAAGTTTGCTTTGATGAGAAAAGTGTATTTCATCATGCCTTGTGTCTGTACAGGAGGAGAATATTTATGCTGTACAAGGACAACTAATTTGCTGCTAGGGTGCGAGTGTGTGTGTAACAGAAATGCCAGCTAATGGCTGGAAGATTCTAGGGCTATGTACATGAAAAGAAATGAAAAAAAGAAAGAATAAATGACTTGCATGGATGGTCCGAATGGTCTATGTGTGGGTGAGTTTATAACTGCCTTTGGGCCCACTCCCTTCTTTTTGTCTCTTATCCGATTATTATGACCTCATTTATACCTTAGCCCACTTCACATTCTTTCTTATTTAGGTGGAGTTGTTCTTGGGTGACCTAATATTCTCATCACCCCCTTGAAGTCGGAGCTTCTGGAAGGCTGATAGATTCGCACTTGAGAGTTAGATCCTCGAAGGCTCGTGCGGTGAGGAGCTTTGTGAACAGATCCGCGAGTTGATGTTTGTTGTGGACATACTGGAGATCTAGAAAGTTCGAGGTAACGATGTTGCATACGAGATGGAGATTGATCTCCAGGTGCTTGGTTCTTTCGTGAAAGACAGGGTTCTTCGAGATGTAGATCGCCGCTTGGTTGTCGCCGTACAAAGGTATGGCCCCTATGCTTGCTATTTGAAAACATCGAAGTAATTGCACAACCCATTTTAATTCACATGTAGTCGACGCTAGGCTTTGGTATTCTGCTTCGGCTATAGATCTACTAAGTGTTGTTTGCTTCTTTGTTCTCCATGATATGGGAGAGTGTCCAAGGAACACACAAAAGCCAGTGAGAGAGCATCTGGTAAACGCGCAGCTGGCCCAGTCGACGTCGGAGTGAGCGGTGAGTTATAAGGTTGAGTTGGATGGGTAGAATAGGCCTTGATTTTGTGTTCCTTTGAGGTACTTAAGGACATGTATGACTGCTTTCCAGTGGGGCTCTCTCGGCAATTTCATAAATTGACTAAGTTGTTGTGTGATGTAGGTAAGGCTGGGTCGGGTGAAGCTCAAGTACTGTAGCTGACTAACAATTCTGCGGTAGAGTTCCGGATCTGGGAGCAATTCGCCTTCATCAGTGGTGAGCTTATTTCCCGGGACTATGGGTGTGATGCATGGTTTACAATCTAGTAGGCTTGTTTCATGTAAAATGTCCTTTATGTACTTACTTTGGTTCAGTAGCATTCCCTTCTCCGATCTTGCTATTTCAACACCTAGGAAAAAATTAGTATATCCTAGGTCTTTGATGGTGAATTCTCTGTGGAGGGCATCTTTGATGTGGTTTAAGTTTTCTTCCTTTGCGCCTGTGATGAGTATGTCATCCACTTAGATTATGGGTGCAATAAAATTGATGTCCTGGCCTTTAGTGTATAGGCAATGGTCAGTTTTTGCTTTGTCAAAGCCTAAATTCTTTAATTTTGTGGTTAGCTCTTTGTGCCACTATCTTCCCACTTGTTTGAGACCATAAATAGACTTCAATAATCGACAAACCTCTCCTTCCTTGGCCCTTTGATAACCTGGTGGTGGTAGCATGTAGATTTCTTCTTCCAAGTGGCTATGGAGGTATGCATCATTAATATCACACTATAGGATGGGCCATCTCCGAACTGTAGCTATGGCTAGGAAGGTCCGAATTGTCACAATCCTAGCCACAGGTGATAATACTTCTGAATAATCCACTCCTTCTCTCTAGTTGTATCCTTTTACCACTAACCTTCATTTTAACTTGTTAATAGTGCCATTTGGATTGTGTTTCACTTTGTAGACCCACTTTGATGCTATAGCTCTCTTTCCTTTGGGTAATTTTGCCAACACTCAGGTCTGGTTTTCTTCTAGGGCAGTAAGTTATTCATTCATGGAGTTTACCCAGGCTACTGACTTTCTTGCTATTTCATAAGACAAATGTTAAAGGTAGTGCTTACATTACCTATAAAATCCTTGTAACTTTGTATATGAGTAATCTGGAAATTGAACTCCTTGTCTCCTCTTATTCCTGCAGGATCACAGACTTGTAAAATTATGTCACAATCGAGGGTAGAAGTGGAGTGAAGGGCAGAAGCTTGGTGGACATAGTCATCAAGGAATCTTGGTGTAGTATAGGTCCTTTGTCTCCTCCTAACATTTGTGTTTATGGTGTTGTCTTGATTGGTGGTGGGGTTTGGCTAAGATGGGCTGTTAGGTATGGTGTCTGTATGGGTTAAACTTGAGGGTCCTGGTGTGGTATTAAATATTTTTGAAGCATCATCTGTTGTGTAGGAAGGGAATAGTGGTTGTGGTGCTTGGTTGGAGTTGGTTTGTGTGGTGGAAAAGGGAAAAGTATTCTCATGGAATGTGACATCTCTTGAACTGAAAATAGTCTTTGTGTCAAGGTCCATGACTCGGTATGCTTTGTAGTCTGACATGTACCCAAGAAAAAGGCATTTTAGGGCTCTAGGATCAAGTTTGGTTTTGTTAGGTGTTTTATTTAGGGCAAAACATAGGCACCCAAATATTTTCAAGTGTTCACAGGTTGGCTTTCTTTTGTGTAGCTTCTCATAGGGTGTTTTCCATTGCAGGACTTTGGTCGGGATTCGGTTTAGGAGGTAAATGGTAGTGAGGAGAGCTTCCCCTAGAATTGTTTGGGTAGGTTGGCTGCAAACAATAAAGCTCTTGTAATTTGCAGTAAATGTTTGTGTTTTATTTCCACTACCTCGTTTTGCTGTGGGGTATAGGGACAAATTTTCTGATGTATTATCCTAACATCTGCAAAGAGCTTTCTACATTCATTGTTAATGAATTCTCTGCCATTATCGCTTTGTATCTTCAAGACTTTTGTGTTGTATTGTTTTTCAATGGTTGTGATGAATTGGGTGATTGTGGCGTATATTTTGTCTTTGTTTTTTAGTAAAAATGTCCAGGTGGCTCTAGAGAAGTCATCAACAATGGTTAGGAAATATTGTGACCCATCTAAGGAAGACATCCTATTTGGTTCCCATAGATCCAAGTGGAGGGTCTCAAAGGGCTTAGTGGTTCGGATTTTGTGTTTAGGGAAGGGTTTTCGGTGTTGTTTTGCTATGAGATAGATTTGACAATCAGGTAAACAATAATTGGAAAGCTTGATTTCATTGATGTGTCTCAATTTGTTTTTGGAAACATGTCCTAGTCTACTATGCCAAACATCGAAAGAAACAATAGCATTAAAAGCATCATTCTTAGCTCTGTAGAAGTCTAAAGGAGGTCCTCTCAAGGTTTCTGAAGGTAATAGGGTATCAGTTGTTAGCTCATATAGCCCACTTCTAGCCTCAACAACCGCCATAATATTATTAGTCCGTAGGTCCTACAAAAATAATTTATTAGATATGAAAATTGCAGCAATATCATTTTGAGTAGTGAGTTTATTTACGGACAACAAGTTCTTGAAGAAATTTAGGAGGTGTAAGATCCCATCAAGGTTTATTTTGTCACCTATTGTGGTCTGGCATATGTGTTTTATTGACTGTTGTGTGCCATCTGGTAGTGTGACAAGGTCATATGTGTTGTTTATTTCATATCCATGATAGTAGTTTAAGTTGGTAATCATATGTGAAGACGTACCCGAATCAACCAACCATATACATTCATCTTTTGCATTTTGAACTTGAGTGTGGTTAATGCTGTTACCTGCGAAGTTCGCCAATCCGCCTAACTTTACCTCTCCAATGGCCTTTCCTTTGATTGCCTTTAATATTTCCTATTGTATGAAAGTTGCCAAGTCGGGTGTTATTTGTCCCTTCCTCTCATTGTACTCACCAGTTTCCTGTTGTGTATCTGCAACGTTGTCACTTACTGTAGCTAGGTTTGCCTTGCTTTTCTACCCTGTTAGTTCCTTGTACCAGTCAGGCACGACGTGGATCTTGAAGCACGTCTCTATAATATGTACAGTTTTTTTCACATTTTTTGCAGTACTTGTCTTCCTTCTTTGTGAAGGGTTTCCTCCCACTGTTGTTGTCGTTTCTGCCTCCTCTTCTAGGATTTGAGTTGGACTGCCTTGCCATCATGGCCACATTTAGGTCCCTATCATTGTTAGCATTCATAGTCTTTTGTCTTTCCTCTGTTTGCAACATAGCAAACGTTCTGTTTACCATGGGTAGAGGTTCCATCAACATAATCTAGTTAACCACGTGTTCGTATTCTTCATTCAAACCCATTAGGAATTGCACTAATTTGTGTGTGTTCTCTCTGGTGGTAATGGCTGCGTCACATGTGCATGCGCTTGTTAGGTCTAGGCTAGCTAAATCATCCCAAAATTTCTTCAGCTTTGTGTAATAAGCAGAAATGGTAAGATTACCTTGCTTAAAAAGACTGATCTCCCTCTCTATTTGGTACAACATTGGTCCGTTGGCTTCTCTAAGCCTCTCTTTCAGTTCCTCCCATAGTTCCTTGGTTGTGGTGAAGGACAGAAATGCGTCACTGAGCTCTTTGACCATGGAGTTAAGTATCCAGGACTTAACCATAGAATCTGCTCGCTTCCATCTGGTAAGTAGGTTAATATCTTCAGTAGGTGGCATGCACGTTCCATCCACGAAGGAGAGTTTATCCTTTGTACAAAGAGCTATCATCATTGACTTGCTCCAGGTTAGGTAGTTGTTCCCATTGAAGAGGTTAGTTACTAGGACAGTGCCTGGGTTTTCTGTATTGGTTATGAAGTATTTTTCTAGGTCTGGGTTATTGGTATTCATTTCAACCATGTTTGACATTTTGGGAGATATGTATGGTAGGGTAGTGTGGATCAGACCTTAGGCTCTGATACCATGAAGGAAAAGTTTGCTTTGATGAGAAAAGTGTATTTCATCATGCCTTGTGTCTGTAGAGAAGGAGAATATTTATGCTATACAAGGACAACTAATTTACTGCTAGGGTGCGGGTGTGTGTGTAACAGAAATGCCAGCTAAGGGTTGGAAGATTCTAGGGCTATGTACATGAAAAGAAATGAAAAAAAGAATGAATAAATGAATTGCATGGTCCGAATGACCTATGTGTGGGTGAGTTTATAATTGCCTTTGGGCCCACTCCCTTCTTCTTGTCTCTTATCCGATTATTATGCCCTCATTTATGCCTTAGCCCACTTCACATTCTTTCTTATTTGGGTGGAGCTGTTCTTGGGTGACCCGAGATTCTCATCAGTAAGCATCCATATGTTAACTCTAAACATCTCATGCTTACAGTTTGTGAGATCCACTGCTTGAGTATAACATGTGCAAGTCTATTAGGGTTAATAATGTCCTGTCTTATTAATCCTATAATTAGGCATAATTTAGATACTAACGAAATTGCACATGATAGCATCATGATCTTATCATGATTTCCTTCATACTAGTTTTGCATCATGGACTTCATTAATTCGATTTAATATTGACATCAATTCATAAATAATGGAACATCAAATTAATGAAAAATTGCCTTTTACTTTATTAATCAAAATAAAGTTTGTATAAAAATACTAAAGGTAATTGCCTTTAGAGTATTACTCTAACAATTTCTAGTATAACCATAGCTATATATTTACTAAATGCGACATTTAAATTTGTCTAATTGTTCTTATCTATGAATTATATATGGACACACACATGTGCAATTACAACTTTCCTTTCCAATTAACTGAAAATAGAAAGTTAACCAACCAAATAGCCATTAAATACATTGAATGCACGTACAACACCCACCACAGTTTCTTCTCTTTTGCCCCAGTAATTGGATAATAACATATAGAAACAGTTAACGGAATAGCAAGAGCGAAAAGGTCCTGTTGCGGACTTCCTTTCTGCCTCCCCGTCTCTGTAGCACATTGACGCATGCATGAAGCAATCATGGTGGCCTCCTGAACAAAAGCCACGTCTAAGCTAATTTCGCAGGCATTAATTAGGGTTCTTCGATCAAAAGTTTTCGAGGGTAATAACAGTCTCCAGAGTGGGCAGCATAAGGTTAACTTTAAACTCTCTTTATAGAATAGGCATTAGCTAGGGTAGTACATTGCTTGTTTAGGAGTGTAATAGACAAAAGAGAAACAAGCGAAAACATACTTTCTTTGTAACATGTGCATTTCCCGCGTTAGTAAGTAATCCGTTCTTCTTCCACTTTTTCTTTTTTGTAACAGTCTTATGATCTGTCCTTCGCAAACTTTGAAAAAGGAATGGCGAAGGGTCTGTATACCAAGAAAAAGAGCGATAGATCAGAGGATTATAGGGATTGGTGGAAAAATCATTGAGACATAAGCATGAAAGCGAAGTCACATAAGCTGCCAGAAGACCCTAAGAACAAAAGCAGTCTGAGAATCAATAGGTCACTGGATCCAAGATATCATTAAAACAAAGACTGCAACTTGGTTTGTAATTCAAGTATAGCAAAAAGGGTGCTTGTGGTCCTGTTGTTTAGGTATACCATCCATGTGTATGTGATCAAGAAAGTTGATGTACGAAGAAACAGTACATCCTTAATTAATTAAAGGAAAAAGATACCTAAACGTCATAAAAAGATTATAATAAATAAATATCAGTATTTTCCTATGATTGATTACAAATACAGACTAATTTGGCCGTAGTAAATTGAATATTGAAGATGAAAAGAAGCGTTGTGCAGGAACTAGATAGGGATGGCAAGGTGTGTAGTATCTGTAGGCCTGCAGCGTGCTTATAGACACTGGTGGTCCTAAACATGCATCGTCTATTGTGCTAAGTTAGTAAAAGGCAGCATTATAACTTAATTAAAAGGTTGCCTTAGTTAACACTTTCTATAATGTCTTAAACTTAGGTTCAGATAACGTTTTGCATTAATTTATGTGAATCTCATGTATTGAATAGATGGACGATCATGAAACAGGTAGGAACAGAGTAATAGAAATAGGTAATCAATTCTTCTTAAACTTATATATATATATATTTTCCTTTAGTTCTTCTACAGAACCCCATTGAATAACATTGAGACCATATAAATATATCAATTAAATACGTATTAATTGACTGATAAAATAAGACTTTATTAATTTATGGAGTGTATTCATAACTTAATAGAAAGTTTTTTAATAAACTATTTTTATTGAATATTACCAATATAAAAATTCAACCTCAAACCTTTTAGATGCAATTAAAAAATTAGACATGTGATCCAACTATATTTAAAATTTAACAAAAATATATTACAATAGAGTCATATTTTAAGAATATATTATATTAAATTATACATAATTTTTTATTTTTAGCAAACTGTTAATTTAAGACATGAATGAGATCATAGAGTTATAGATTTTTTTTTCATAAAAGTATATTTTATTAATTTATCACAATTATTATTTATGTATATTAGTTTAACTAAGATTGTCAAGTTTTATTATGTAATAGAGATTATTATTTTTAAAGTATGAATTTATTAAGGTCTTATTGTACCATTAATTTATTTTGATTGAATCTTAAATATATTATAAATATATTAAATAATTGGGGTCATTGATCTCTTTAATTAAGAAATCCAAATCGTGACAATTGTAGTATATATATATATATATTCATTACGTGAGTTTTTATTTCATATTTTTGATAATAAAAAATGTTATTACTAATATTTTTTATCCTTGATGGTATTAAAAAGTTAATTTGTGAAGTTTAATAGAAGGGTAAAGTGAGAAAAAGAGCCAATTGAATCAATTCAATAATTAAGGGATGGAGAAAATAAAAAGTGAAGTACAGATGCAATTTAAATTAGGAGCCAAAAGCAAGAGAAATTAAGCATACCATATTTAACCAAATGGTTATAATCTTTTTTGTAGCCTTATATTGATCATTTCAATGAATTAGAAAATCAATCAATGTATGATCATTTTAATTTAAGGATAATGAAAAAGTATTTTCATTATCAAGGAGAAAATTCTTATCTTTGAAGAAAACTCTTAATCTTTAAACAAACTTTTAGGAACTTTTAAAATAATTTTTGAATCAAATTTTTGTCAAAGAAACTTATTTTGATCTTTAAAAGAACTTGAGAAGTTTTGAAAAAGTTGTTATAAGAACTTTGATTGACCAATATCATTGTGGCAATATAATTGACTAGTGTCTTTCAAAAATATGTACCACGTGTTTGTGATTACATTGTTCATGACTAATATACTAAAATAATAGACTAACATATAGAATAATTGATCAATGCCACTATTATTAGTTATTATAACAAATAATTTTTGTGTTTATGTTATTTTGAGTATAAATAGACCATATATGAATTTGGAAGGATTGTTGAGCATACTTAAAAGGGTAGAGAATGCATGTTTGCATTATATGTACTTTGATGTTAATAAGGATATTAGTTTTGAATTTTTTACTTATTGAAATTAGGAAAATTGCTTGAAATACACTTAGTGAGAGTTTCTCTTGACCTTAAATAAGATTTGTAAAGTCTTATTCTTCACTCGTGGCAAAGCAACACAATTTTAAGGGTTCTTCTTTACCTATGGAATTTTTTTTTATATAGAGGGGGTGTTGTTCATCTATTGAAGAAATAAGATAGTGAATTTCTAAGTTAAAATTAAAGAGTGGGTGTAAGCCGAGGATTTTTTTTCCAAACGACTATAAATTAAATTTATCTCTTTTACTTTACTCTTTTTTATTTTGTTTATTTTGTGATTGTTTTATACGAAGTTTCTATAATCACTCTTTAGAGTAAGCAATTCATTCATTAATCTAGAAATAGGAAAAAAAATGAAAAAACAAAATTCATTCCCTGCTTATGTGCCATTCAAAGACCAACAATTGACATCAAAGTTGGTTTTATTTATTGCATATAGATTTTTTGTAAAATTTGAGTAAAATTTATTGTGACACAATTTGATTCATATTGTAGCTAAGAGGGCCAAGACATATTGCTTTATTTTTCATTGAAAATGATTAATTATTTTTGAGAATAAGGATTAAAGTTTTTTTCTTATATTTGATGATTTAATTTATGGTAGATTGTAGATAAAAGTGAGTGAAATAAAAATGATAATAATATCATTTCATTAAATATTACAATAATGCATATTTTCTTTTCTGCAATAGATAAAAATGTGCTTTCAAAAGTTTCAATATATCACAATGATCATGATATTTGGCATATACTTGATCTTACAAATGTTAATGATTATCATAATGATGTTGGTGTTAATAATATTAATATTACTCATTATGAGTTGGATGAGAATTTAGATAACAACCAAGAATGGAATTAGAGAAGTAGATCAATGTCATCTTTTTTCCCCCCTATTGTGATATACACAAGTCTGTTAGTAAATTATCAAAATGTAATTAAAATAAGGAAGATGATACATTGGAAATGTTTAGGATAGCTCAACTGGTAGAGTAGTGGATTGAAAATCCTCGTGTCACTAGTTCAAATGTGGTTCCTGACACATGATTGATTTGTTTAGAAAAGAATCATTTTATAAGTTTATTTTATGAAGTGATATTTAAATATCATTATTAGAGTCAAAAAGTGCTCTAATGACAGCATGGAATTGGTTTCACTTATGGAAATGCACCATCCAATGCTATGACAATTTTTGTGATGGGTAGTGTTTACATGATAAGTCTTTATTTAAATTATCATAGGATAATGTTTTTTTTGAAAACAAAAGAATTTTATAAAGATTTAAAAGAAGGAGATACACGAGTATTACTCCAAACAAGTAAGGTAAAACCAACACGACACCGTGGAACATGAAAAATCAAAATAAGCGACAACATTCAGTAGGTGGAACTGAGACACGTTATCAATGTTTGGTAGCTATAAATGGTATAGAAATCTTCTCCTTACTGTCAGAGTATCGTGAAGCTTCCGAATTAAGGCAACAGATGGATTCTTCATCTTCAAGAGGCGTTCTTGTCTCCTCCCAGTATTTTGTCAGATGGCGACAATCTCGTGGACATCTAATGGTTGTTTCGACTGTAACATCCTGTTATCTAAATTAAGATTAAAATGGTGATTATTAGAGATTAATAAGAAATTAGGAAGCATAATTCATGCTTATGCATAATGTGACATACATATGCACAATATTATTGATCTTGCACATTACAATTAGTTGTACATGCATTTATTGACATTTTTAGGTATAATTAATTGTTAAAAATTCAATTAAAATGTGAATTGTGAATTATTAGGGATGAAAATTTATTTGGAGATTTATATTTTTATTTCAAAATTTTTGGCAAATTTTAGAAATTTTTGAAAAATTTGGGGCATTTTGGACAAAAATAAAGAATAAGTGACAAATGAAAGAGTGACATGTGGCAGCCTTGCATGTTGACACTTGGCCCATATGCAAGGAAAACGCGTAGTTAAGTGTGTTGCTGGAAAGAAAATTGGTGAAGCTAGATGTTATGTTTTTATGTTTTATTCTTCACCAAAATAACTCCTTTACCAAAACTCTTCTCTAGTTCATCCACTGAAACGTCAAGTGTTGAATTTTTATTTATGTTATTGATTCACTCTCACTTACTGGAGACTTTGTGGAACCAAGTAAGTGATTTTTGCTGATGTTCTAATATTGTAAATGAATGCTTGCATGAGTTGTTGTAGGAGGAAGCAATTCGGTGATGAGAGTAATGGATGATTATGTTTGAATTTTGAACCTTAGATTTTTGGTTTGTTGTGAGTTGTTGAGCTGAAAGGAGGGTAGGAAAGTTAGTTTATGTAATGGATGTGGTAGTTAGGAAGTGTAAAAGTGGGAAAAAATCTGGGTTTTCGATGAAGAAGATGAAGATCTGCATTTTAGAGAGAGAAAAGGTGATGGTTTGCATGTATGAGTTTATGAACTAGAGTATTTACTGAACAACTTTAAGTCTTTTGGCTATAACTTTTTCATCCGACCTCCAAATTACTTGAAACTTGAACTAATAGATTCCTAAGAAATTTTCATTTCTGTACATAAAAATTTAGAGCTATCTGAATTGATTTGAAAATGATTGATAGGATAAAAGTGTGAAAGTCTGCTGGAATGTTATGAACTGGAGAATTTTCATGAACATACTTCGGTATTTTGATTATATCTTGAATTGTAGATTTCCAAATATGTTGATTCTTGATTTATAATAAATTAGAGACATATTTGTACAACTTTCCTAAAAAAGTAGAATGTTAATTCTATCAAAATCTGGCTGGAAGTACAGTTAGGAGTTCTATTACAGTTTAAAAACAGTCTGAACTGTTTTGGGTATAACTTTCAGTATACTGAATCAAATTGTACAATTTTCATGTTATTAGAAACTGGAAACATAGTGGAACAATTGTCTAGAAGAAATTTTTATTGAAATATACCATTTTCCTTTCCATAATGATCATGCAAAGTTATCCTGAAAGGAGGTGCTAGGATGAAAATGTTGAGGTGTACTAGAATTTGACAACTAGAATATTATTATTGAACATGCTTCGGTATTTTGGCTATATTTTGATATGTAGATTTACAAACGTAATTATTCTTGATTTAAATTAATATAGAGATATATGGCTACAAATATTAAGAAGAAATTGAATTTGAATTCTGTCCTTAAGGGTCTTGAAATTTATCTTGAAAGTGAGTCTTGGCTTAGGTTATAGCACTTCTAGGGACAAAAATCATGTCTTGTGGTTATTGAATAAACTGTATTGATGTAGGCTGAATTAGACTGAGGTGTCTTCACCAAAGTTGTAGCTTATTCTCTTAGCTTTAAATTGGTATAAATTTTGTAATTTTTGGATATTAGACTTAAGAGATATGTGTTGTAAAACTTGAATGTATGATTATGCTCTAGCCAAAATTTTGAATGTACACAGTCTGTGGTATTTTGAGAATAACTCATATAATAATGAACCAAATTGAATGATCATAGTATCAATAGAGACTTAAGCATATTAGAATAATTTTTTAAAAGGAAGTGATACCAAA
>JANVCL010000007.1:12029315-12054826 GCA_026546855.1 Erythroxylum incrassatum
TGCAAGTAATGATTTCTTAAAAGTTTTGAAATCTACCGTTTTTCCAAACAAAGCATGTTTTCTTTTTCCGATCCAACTTAAAACAAAGAGAAAACTATAAAAAAAATCAAAAGGTTTTTATATAATGGCCTATAATGATATAGGGAATGAAGAACAAGCAAGGAAACCTATATAAGGTCAATGTTCACCGATCTAAAGCGGATTTCATGAAGATTAAAATGAATTTCATCATGGTTCTTTTAGCTTTTTGTTTTTCCTTTGGTCTTGATGCTATGATTATGAGCAAAATTTTTTTCAGTGCTTGGATTAAATGAACTCTAGGATAGACTATGCAATGATTTTAGTTTAACTTAATTAATTATTTAGTTTCATTGAGATCCAAATATATGTTCTTAATTATTCTTGAATTAATATTGCTAGTGTATTATTTCATACAATTAAGATTGAGAAATTCTTTTGTATGAATAGATCTACCATAATTGAAAGGAGTTAAATGCAAACCTAGAAATAGGTTGACATAAATCCTCTAGATTAGGGTCCTAATCGTGAAAATCATGAATCGATTGATGCAATCTTATGGGTTTTAACTTGAAATATATTTCAATTAATCAACCAAGGGCTAGGTGTTAAGGGTCTTGGAAAAGATATTAACATAAGATAGGAATTTTCACAGTCCAATAAATTATAGATTAAATTCAGTAGTGAAATCATGATTACATAAGAAATCTTAGAGGGATTCAAAGTCCAAGTACCACTGTTTTCCTTGATTGTTTCTTAATTTAATATATTTTTAGTTAGTTAATTGTGTTATTTTAATTTAGTTTATTGTTTTAATTTTGAATTTGGTTTATCTTAAACAACATAACTTTTTAGGCTAGATAATAGAAAGACGGTAAATACTGGTAGTTCTAGTCTTTGTAGGATCAACTCATACTTGCCAGTGCTAACTATAGCTACACCTTGCAGTAAAAAATAGGAAAAATGTTTATCACTTATTACTGTATATAAATTAATGGGAATTACTAATGAGGAGGACTAGAGTACTATCCTTTTGAAATTCATAAGAATCTCCTTCATTAATGATGCTATAAATGCCCCCAATAAAAACTTCTTATGTTAAATTTGTGGAAGAAAAAGTAGCTATTATTGTTTAAACCTCCACATTAGATCCTACAAAGGAAGATTTATAAATAATTAAACCTAAAGAAAGTGATAAACCTAATGATATGTGCTTAATTGTTTATACGTTTAACTCTTTATACTTAGTGATTAATAATATGAAAATGCTTAAAATACTTACTATAGTTCTTATATGATTTTTGGTACCATTCGGATGCGAAAAAGCTAACGTGAGTTGAAAACACTATATTTGAGTCATCTTTTTTAGATTCACACTCACTTGTCTCCATGGAACAAGAAGAAGGATTAGAGCAAGAGGAGATAAGAAAATGTATGAAGATGAAGAGAAAAGTCATGAGAATGCTAGTCACGACCATGACACAATATGTTATGGGCGTGACTTAAAGTCACGCCTATGACTCATCATGTCATGGTCGTGACTTTCACACATGTGCTACTTGAAACTATCATGGTTATGACTTTCACATGTGTGCTACCTGAAACCTAGTTTTTAATATAAATATATATTTAACGGCAGAGCGAGGGTTTTGATGAAAGAATAGAGAATGTTTTCGATTGGGCTGAACTGCAGGAGTTCTTGGGAGATAGAAGATAGGAGGGCAATGAAACTCTCATATATGGAGAGACCTATGGAAGGGTAGCTTTTTCGACGCAAGTTTGGAGGTGAAATCGTCATCGACGACCCGGTTAAGTGTATTTCTCCTTGTATTTTTTGTTTTCTTTCTCTTATGGATTGATTATGTTATCTTTTGTTCAATGTTTAGGTCTTGTGTAAGAATGATTGCATGCTCTATTTGATTATTTTTACGTAAGAACCCTTGCTAGAATCTAATACAATACATAATCGTTGTTTTCTGATTCATTTGTAGTGACTAATGGTTCGTAATAATTAGTGATAATATAACCTAGGTTAAATAATCTGAGCTTATGTGATTATTACTTAGATTGATCTATTTTTCTCACTCGTAAGGCATCTGTCTGATTAAACTTAGAGAGCGTCTCTTAGGTTATCCGATAACTCTGGTTAATTATTGAGCTCTTCTTAATTAACTACGACTTAAGGAAAAATTGGGATTAACAGAGCTTGTTGTTAATCTACGACTAATATTTCAAAGAGAGATGTGAAGACAACAATTAAATATTTTTAATTAGATTTTAGGCTGAGATTAAACCAAAGAACTAGACTCCTAACAAATTCACCACTTTCATCATTATACATGTTTTCTTTAATTTTCTTTTAATATTTTATCTTTATTTTATTTTCTTGTTTGATAAACCAACCAACCCCCCATAACCTAAACACCATTTAATTTGGTCTCAATAACTTTACACACTCTCTGTGGGATCGACCTAGACTCACCTCTACTATAGTAGTAATATGGTTTATTTTAACTAGCATTATGACGGGCTATCAATATTAGCGTTGTTGCGGTGGAGTGTGGTATTTTTGTTTTTGTTTGTGATTTTAATTAATGTTTTATATATATTGGTTTGTAATTAGTTTATTTTTAGTTATTTCTTGATCGTTTCAATTTCTGTTTTGTGTTTTTAAATTAAAAAATAAAAATTTTGACATGGACGGAAGTGATTTCTTTTATAACTCGTATTATCAATTCTATAACTAAGGTTGGACTGATCAACCTAACTTTAGTTATGGATAGGATAACCCATAAAATTACTTTCTTGATAGTATGCATGATGCACAATAATTTCGTATAGACTAGAAGTTTCTTATCACGACTTAGGAACATCTATAGAAGATTTGTTTAATATTGTGATTGCTAACAATATTCAACTTTAACAAAGTGTACAAAAGTTCCCCAGCAGGAAGTAAGGCAATTTTCGCAAGATACAGGGTCTAGCACCCCATATTTGGAAAACCAACAAAACTCAAGTACTTCTCTAGAGGAATTACTTAATGTTTATGTTGCTAATACTTTGTGATTATAGCAGAAAGAGATGTAATCCCAATAAGAAATAAGTTATAGGATCCAAAACTTGGCAAGCCAGACGAGTCAGTTAACGGACCGCCTAGTATCGTGAGAGGAAGAAACACAACTATCTCAACCTAAGGTGTACCCAACAGATGTTAGTGCAGAGGCCTTACAGAGTGAAGAGGAGCTTGAGAATATTAAGTGGACTAGTCAAGGAATTGTTTGTGTCAAGAAGTTGAGGAGGAGCTAGGAGCAAAAATGGATATATCTTTTAGCTTAGAGGTAAATACTTAGTTCCATTTTTTTGTTGAGAATGATTCTTTACTTTTATCTAGCGGGATAGATGAATTAAATGAGGAAGAAAAAGGTGAAGAGACGTTCGAGATCTTTCCAGAGTATATGGACTCAGTAGAGATTAAGAGTATGAGGATAGAGATGATGCTGAATAAGAATGATTATCAACCAAGACCCTATTTGGAAGAACCTCACGTGGAAGAGCTGCATGTGACACCAGAATATCATAATTTTGTCACGTGAGGAGAAAACATAGAGTCGAGCCAGCGACCCTATCAGCGACCCTAAACAAAGTCATTTCTTGGGAGGCAACCCAAGGGAAGTAAATTTCTTTTCCTTTACATTTTTGCACTAGTTAAATATGCATGTGTGTTTTTATATTGGTTTGTTTCTTTCTTGTTTTAAGTTTTCAATCAAAATAAGAGAATAAAAAAACAAAACAACCAATTGTTAGTTTTCAAATGCTTCTAGGACTATATAGTTATGAATACATAATGAATTGACTAAAGAATTTCATGGCAACTTGAGCATATGACTTTACTTTTGTGATTGGTCGATGTGCATTATCTTTGGAAGAGTCGTAACTAGTGGTAGACAAAATCAGTTATATCGATCTCATTGTCTTTGCTTATGTGTGACTTTCATGACATATACATCCTAACTTTGCTCTGATTTTCTATTCGAGACCAACACATGCATTAGCATGGAAATGATCAGGTATTCTTTGCTTTTCTACATTATCTAAATAGCCTACCTTATTGACACATTTTCTCCTTTATTAAGCCCCCTTGAGCTTTATTAGCCTTTCTTTTGTATTCACCACATTACATGCTTTAAACCTAACCAAACGTCTCATCTAAACCTTAAAGCTAGTGGAATATTTATTGAATGTTGACTTTGTAGATATACAAAATTCCAACTGTGAGGGTATGTACATATGTATGGGTTGGTTATAATGTTGGGATCGGATGCTATTTTATATCTTATCATTGAAATTCCCATACTGATGTAGTTTCTTTTAATTTTTATAAGGGAAAGAAAAAGAAGAAAGAAAAGAGAAAAGAAAAGAAAAGAAAGAAAAAGAAATAAAGAAAGGAGAAAAGCAAAAGAGAAGAAAAGAAAAAAAGAAAGAAAAAAAGAAAAAGAAAAGTAATTGGGTCGGCTGTACTAGGCCCAGGCCCATCTCTACACGTCCACGGCCCATCAGGTGTTAGACTCCCATGCAAACACAAAGATCTACGTAAAGACCTAAACCTAGCATCCATGCCATATATAAGGTATTATTCTACCATGATACGGGTACGAGGTTTCCAACCCTAGCTACCCTCCTTTATTCTCAGAGACCAAAACCTCTCCAAAAGACTAACTTGAGCGTCAGAGGGGCCTTCCGAGAACCAACCCCCGGAGTGCCTTTATTTGTTTTGCAGGAATTCCGTAGCCAGAGTCGCATAAATCATGGATCCTAACTACGACGTTAAGCCCCAGCAAAATCAGACTGAACCACTCTTGTTAGATAACAATTCCTTTAAACTTTGCATAATTTAGCATTTATGAAAGAGCCTCAACAAAAGTTAACTTGTAATGGAGTTGTTTAAAAAATTCAATAAATTTATCAAACTAATCATCCACGTAATCTTTCTTCAATTTAGCAGGACATGGATGGTATACTGGAATGTCTTGACTTTTGGAGGATGCTCTATGTCTTTAGCTTTCTCTTGACTCCTTTTGCCATTCTTCTCTTCACTATGGGTCTTATTCTCAACTTACAATTCCTTTCCACTCCTAAGGGTGACTGTCATCGTATATTCTTTAATATTTATCTCAGTGTTACTAGGCAAACTCTCATGTTGTCTTTCATAAATTAATTTTGCACGCTAACCAATCCGGTTCTCCAAGTTATGGATAGATACTTCTTGATTTGTCAGCTTGAAATCTCACCTCTGAAGTTTGGATAAATTTATTCATGAGGTCTTCCACTCTTGGCTTCTTTTCCTGATGTGGGTGTTGCTAAAATCATAGTAGAGGGTTGTTCCTTTGTTATCCTTGATTCTCCCAAGAGAAATTTAAGTGATTATTCTATTCCAGTTATACATATTACTATAAAGATTATTTTAGGATATCAGAGCATTCCTCATGCAATCCACATGCTCAGGTTTTGTCATGGCCTCCACTGCTTGACATTTTTGACCTGTATACCCTAATTTGAACACCTTGCATTGCATTATTTGGAAAATTTAATAATTCATTACCAACCCATCTATCTCTTTACTTAAAGCTTCAATTTAGCCTGCCAATACTATAACTACATCTACATCATAGGTTTTTTTTAGAAGAGTACCACTGATAGTTGTTTATTGCCATGTTCTCAATGAGATATCGAGCTGCTTCTAATGTTCTATTATTCAAAGTACCCCCATTTATTGCATGAATAATTTTCCTAGTTGTTTGATTGAGCCTTTTGTAGAAAGTCTAAATTTGCATCCATGGTGGTAAACCATGATGCGAGTACTTCCTTAGCGTTTTTTAAATCCCTCCCACATATCATATAGAGTCTTTGAATTAATCTAACCATAAAAAGATATGTCATTCCTTAATTTAGCAGTCTTAGTTAGTGAAAAGTACTTCAAATTGAATTTTTCTATCATTTGGTCTCATGTGGTGATGGATCCCTTAAATGGAGAATTCAACCATTGTTATTCCTTATTCCTCAGTGAGAATGGAAATAATTTCAATCTTGTTACATCATCAATGGCACTATTAATCTTAAAGGTGTCATAAATCTCCAAAAATTGGTTATGTGAGCATTGGGGTCCTCATCACGCAACCCAACCCATCAAACTAGACATACTATTGTACCATCTATATGATATTTAGTTTAATATTGAAGTTGTTAACAGTAATAGTTGTCCTTATAATGCTAGTTAAGTCTAGTTTAGCTTAATTAAACATTATCCCTATTCTATGCTTTTGGATCCTTTGGTCTTAATCTAATGTTCAAAGTCCTGAATTTATTGATTTAACTCTACCTCTTTAAGTCAAGCCCCTCGAAGATTTCTAAGAATCCTCTAAATTTTTTGATCTTCTTGAACCAAGTTATATGGATTTTCTCGGGTTATAAGTTAACACAAAGACCTACAGAAGTGACAAACCACAAGAGTGATCAAAATAACTTAATAAATTATAAACAATAAATAAAAAACTAAAAAGAACTATAATTATTAGACTAATAAAAATTGGATTTTCCTAATATTATTATCTCTAGTGACAGTTCCACAAACTTGATACACAAGTTCCCTACTCTATAGATCTTCAAAGACAAGTGCACTTATCAAACTACAGTATAATGACAGTAAGTATCAAAGGGTGTTCCCATAGGGACTATAAGTACTATTAGTTATCTCTTTTATAATATCTAACTAGCAAAATAAAGTGATGGTTTATTTAAAACAATAAAGCTAAATTAAGGTTCAACATCGCACAAAGATTAACTAACTCAAATAAACAGTATCTAGGTAATGAATCCCTTTAAGATTTCTTAAGCTCTTAATACTTTATCATGCAATTTAATTAAAGATCACTGGCTCATGGAAATTCCTATTTTATTTTAATATCTTTCTTAAGATTAGCAACCCCTAATCCTAGTTTGAATAAATAAATCTCTTTCTTTTTAGAATCTCCAAGATTGCTTTAACTGATTTGTATATTTCACTATTAGGTTTAACTCTAATTTGGTAGATTTATGTCAACATATCTTTAGGTTTGCATGTAACTCCTTTCAATTATGATGGATCTATTTATACAATAGATATCTCAATCTCAATTGTATAAAATCATAATTGAAATAATACCCTGAAAATATCAATTTAAGTTATAATCAAAATACAAAATTTAATTTAATGAATAAAAATAAAATTTTATTGAATAAAGAATCAATTCACAAAATCCATCCTAAGGTTCATCTCACTTAGGCACTAAACAAATTTAGTTCATAAAAATTGAAACATTTTAAATAATTAGAAAAATAATTAAAAATTAGAGAATTCATTATATATCCCTTCTCTTTAATAAAATCTACTAAAAATTTGATGGAAATATGTTCTCTATTTGGATCTTAAAGTCAATCTTCGCTTCTCTGTCACTTTAAAGTTCAAATTGTGTTTAAAATGTGAACTCATTTAATTCCCTTATTATTTTCCTTTTATACTTCAAAATTAAGGTTTCTTTACTATACATGGTTACCTATACGATCATATATAGTGATCATATCCCTTAATATCACTTCAAAACTCAATAATCGTATAGAAACGTAGCTATAACAATTTACACAATCTATAAACATGATTGTGTACATTACCACATGGGCATGTCTGACCTTAACACCAATGGAACAATGTCAAACCTATACATGGTTATAGGGATTTACATAGTCTCCTACATGACCATTTCTAAGTCCTATACAAGTGTCTCCTTCACCAACACGAATGTATCCTTAAAAATAGGTTCAATTCTTTAGTTGTCTAACTCGACTCCTTCTGACTTCTTCTCCTTTCAATCCATAAAGGCAATTATGACCTAAAAAAATATTATAAACAAATTAAGTACCAAAAAAATGAAAACTTTCAAATAAAAAACAAAATAAACAAAATATAAGATTCAAAATAAAGCCTATTAAGCTTTTGTTACTCGCTATCTCATACAGTATGGAAGACACCTCATCTAAATTTCATCTTCTATAAGGTCATTTAGAAAAAGTGTCTAGATCGCCAAATAGAACTCCTGTATAAATGTGATTATGTCTTTACTAGGTGACACACCAAATGTCTAGAGCAATTACAGTTATAGCTGCTTCAACTCATAGTTCCTTGTCCCTTGACTTAATATAATATATAAAGGACTTACACTAATAATAGGAAATTAGAAGCCCTCCGAGCATATCCTTTATGGTTGCTACTCTATATCCATAACAATATTATCTTAATTTGCATCCAACTCTTTACTCTCCTTCTCACTCAATTTTGTTTACATGTTTGTTCAATTTTAGAATCAAATCCAGGTAGGATATCGAAGTGACATGGGTCTCCTATCTTACATCAACTACCTGAAACAAATGAAAGGAATCAAAAGTAAAAGAAAATAAAATAAAAATAATACTACAATTAACAAAAATAGCAAAACTAAGTTCCTCGACAATAACATCAAAAAAATTATCAATATAAATTTGCAAGCACACAAGGAATTGTAGCAAGTAATTAAACTAAAGCAATTTCAAAGTATCGATTCCATAAGAAATTGTGTCATTATAATTGTTAGCCCTAGTAAAATAATAAAACTAAATAAAATATGATGTTATGAAAGATAATGAATTCATTAAACTAACAAAACAATGCAATTGAAAAATTAAGAGAAATCAAGAATGCAAACCTTAGGCTTCTGGGTTCACTTATAGGGAATATAATTATCATACAAGTTTAATTATTTAGGTTGAAATAACAATTAACCTAATACATCTATACCTTCTCTGAAAGCACATAAGTATATCTAATTAGGCAACTACCCACTCTCGATGTGCAATTCAACTTAATGAAATTCTTTAAGCATAAAGTGTGTATTCTCCTAGTGCACATATTCTACTTCACCTCTCATTCCTTTATACAATCCTTAAGATTGAATCCGCAATGGCCAGGTATAGAGTCAAAAATTAAGAATAAGGAGAATAAATTCAAATAATTAAATATTGTATAGATGGTTAAAGATATATACAAGTTACATCTTTAACTCTAACTAAAGTTTCTAACTATTATAAATAGTGAAAATAAAACACAAATAAATAATTCTCAATGTAAAGGAAAGAGTATAAGAAAGCATGAAGGCAAGTTGTCACTGGCTCCTCCCAACTTTCCTCCAATGATAAAAAGGAATAAAAACTGTAAAAACAAAGCCCGATGGCTATTAAAACCATGCCAAAAGTCCCTAAGTAAAACCTAAGGTAAAAAGGTTATATTTAACCCTAACATTTTTACCTTAATTCAATTTGAACCTAAATGTTTCAAGACGTTCAAACAAACTCCCAAAATTTAAAAAAGGTTCAATTTAAGCCCCAACTTAGCAGCCTTGTCAACTCCCTCTTAAAAAAAATCCATTATAACATATTTGACTATTTATTCATGGGAACCATTGCCAAATGTGCATCCTAGATGATATATGGGGCCCAAAAAATCAGCCCCACCTACCAAAAGACATTGCCCTTAGGAAAACCCTTATAATATTTTAAACCTTAACATGATCATTTTCAACCAAAGTGCTTGTTATTTCTTCTCTCCACTACAATTCCTCTTTCTGTCTCTATGTGTTTCATTCTTTGTATAGATAATCAATGAGTAGAGTTCCAACTGGATTCTTTATAAAATCAAATCTTCTTAAATAAAATGGACCATAATATAAGAAATTTGTACTAATATCATCTCTTTCTTCCTCTTTGACATCATCATCATTTCTTGAAACTATATATGATTCCAATTTTGATTCTAATTCCACGACTCTCCACAACCCTCTTTACCATTTCCTACCTAAAATCTAGAATCCTAATAACATGGTGAGTCTTATTTACTCATCTCTTAAATGAGATCATACTAGTCTAACTCTTCTCTGAAATGACTTAAAAGGGGTCTTTTCTTATAATGATACAAATGAAGTTTAGAGTTAAAAATGATATGGTTTTAAGACTTAATTCTTATAATTATGGTATTATCATTCACATATTGGCTTAGTCTAAGAAGTTCACATAGATTATGAAATTCTTATTAAATTGGTTTAATTGGTTAAAGATTGCTTACCTTACAAGGATATGCTTCAAACTCTAGTTTCTTATTGTGACGATTATAACTAGGACATAATTGTCATTTAGGCAACATTTTTTTTCTTTCTGTAAGTAAGGTTAGCTTTTTAGCTCTATTTGCCATCTAGAATATACATTTGGAGTATAGTGTATATTTTTAATAGGGATTTGATGGAGTTGTTAATTTGAAGTTTAAAATTAAACATTTTCAAAATTTTAGAGTTTTCTAAAACATTTAGAAATGTTTCAGTTTAAGTTGAATTTTGGTGAAAATATCAAGGTTGAATTTGACTCTTTTTTTTCCTAAAACCTAATACAAGTATTTATAGTTAAGGTTATAAAAAGTAGAGCCTAGGCTACTTAAACCTGAGAATTGAAATATCTTCATAAGTTATGCATAAGAAGTAGTGTCAATCTAGTATCAATGCCAACGTTGATCTTATTCGGTCTTAAACTAGTGCTTGACACCAAGTTATAATTGACATTAGTTTTCTAATGTTTCTTTCTTTATAAAATAGTGATAAGTTTGGTTCTAGTTTAGGATCAACCTTAGTGCTAGTCTAGTTATGTTTCTCAACTTCTCAAACCTCTACAAAAGGCAGGCACTTGTCTCCATATATGTCTGGCACCTATTATACCTTATTTTACCAAATTCTTTATTTTTTTGACATCTTCAAGTTAGAATTAAATTTCCATGTCTTTCATAAATTTTTTGTTCATAATATTATCTTCCGAGTGACTTTAAAATCTCCTCAATTGGACAACAATATAGAAAGTTACATTAATTTTGTAGTTCCTCCTCATCCTCCTAAACTACATTAATCTTGAGAGTATCATAAATTTTGAAAAAGCTAGTGATGTGTGCATTTGGATCCTCATCTGATAAGCCATCAAATTATATAAGTTGTTGAACCATCCAAATCATGTTAAGGTTAATCTCAATTGCCACTTTCCATAGACCTTCAAGAAAAGCATGAAAAAAAAGGCTTGAATGAAAATTATTGGCCTCTTCTCTTAGCCTAGTAATTATAGATAATTTCCTTATAAGCAATAGTCTAGTATAATTTCTTATAGTGTGTTGTCTTGTTATCCTGCCATTATGTTTGGTAGTTGTAACCTTATAACTTATAAGCTTCTTTTCCTTAAATTTCAAAGTAAAGTCCTTTCAATTTCTAGATTTGTATCAAGTAGTACTCTGAAACTACTCCTAGTTATTAACTAAAGTACCCAAATCCTAAAATTTAGATAGCAAGCATAAGTTAAAGAAAGAAAGTTCTAAAAAAATAAATTCAAAAAGAAAAATAATAGAATTATAAAATTAAAGTGTTCCTAATAGGAAAGGGCACTAATTATTCTTATAGTATAGTTTAGTATGAGAATTGTTCTCGTGAAGACTACAAGTACTAGTACTAATTATCTTTCTATCATTTAATCTAACAAAATAAATGATTTATTTAAAAGGTGTGATTAACTAAAGTGAAATTAATAATCAAAAATAGCAAATCAAAGTAATAAAAAAGAGTAAAGTAACTATCTAATAAACAAGATCCAAATGTAGAATCCCCTTGAACCTATTTATGCTTAGATTTATTTTGATTCAATTATTAACCTTAGTTTCTTAGACTAGTAGAAATTCCAAATTTACAATCATATTGTTTCTTAAGAAATACAACTTATGTCCTTTAGTTAATTGATTGAAATCTCTTTAAGAATTTACATTATTATATAAATTTCATTATTAGGTCTAACTCGAAAGATTTCTGTGGTCCTATTTCGAGGATTCTATGAAAATCTTTTTATTTATGCCGTAATCTATTCATATATATAATTTCTTAATCCTTATCTGAAATTGAATCAAGACGCTATTAAATCTTAATTCAAATACAAAAAATAATTATGAATAATTCATAAGAAAATATAGGTCTTTCTTTAAATCAAAGAATCAATCCAAACACATAGGTCTAAGATTCATCCCATATGGTTCTATCACAATTTAATTCATAATAATAGTTAAGAAAGAATACAAAACAAAAGAACTTATTATGATGGATCTTGAATCTTGAAGTCTTCATGAATCTTGGTGAAATTTTCTTCTTTTCTTTTCAAAGTTGATTTGTTATTGTTTAAAAATGCTCTAATTCGTATCTTGGAGCAAAAGGTTGAATCCCCAACCCAAAGGGCCCCTCACACCCCGACCCGACGAAGCAGTTGGGAAGATGTAAATCAGGTACTCAGCATCCCGCTAAGGGGGGGTGAGCAACCCACAGGCCTACAAGGAGCTCACCCTCAAAGCTCACAAGGGGCTCAAGAATGTTGCTCCCACACTGCAAACCATAGGATTCGAACCTTGCACCTTGGAGCAAATCTGCCCCTCCGGAACCAACTGAGCTACGCCCTGCGGGCTACTCTAATTCGTATCTCTAATTATGTGTTGTTGTCTAATCGTCCCCCTTCATGTATGTCTTTTTAATATCTAAAACCTTATGATTTTGAAATAACTCAATGAATTCAGGTCCAACATATGACAGGCCCGTGTTCCTCCCCCTGCAAGAAACTCTCAATTTTTGAAAGCATTTTGCCAACATAGCTCCCTAACATAAGTTTATATTGGACCCATATTTCTTAACCATGAAAACTTAGTTTTGTCTCTCTTTTATTATTGTTGTATTTTTATGATTATTTTATATGAAGTTTCTATAATTATTCGTTAGAGAAAGCAATTGATTCACAATATCTTATCCACTTTAGAGTAATTAAACTATTGATTATGAAAACAGAAATTTAAAGTGATATGGATATTATATGATTAAGAGAGTTAATTGATAAAAAGGATTTTAGATGTTGTCTTGATTAGAATGTAATATGATATTTATGTCATTTATATTTATGATAGCCACTCATTGCTAAAATTTTTAGAAGTTTTTTTTTTTGTATAATGTCAAACATTTTATATTTTCAATTAAGTTTCAGAATTTTTGTAGAATAAATTGTTAGTTTAAAATATTATTTTAATAAAAAAATATGACGGATAATATGAAGACATATATTGATGAGCATTTTTATTTTTTTTCTCTAACTCACATGTTACCATATTTTTTGAAAAATAAAATTTTAAATTGATAAGTTATATTTATAATATTTGAAACTTAATAAAAATTGACATTTATGTGTAGAAATTTAAAAATGTTTAATAAATCTTTTGAAGTCGAAAAATTTACCAAAAGGAAATGGCCTAGACCAGAGAATTTTAGCAAAAAGTTACATTTGAAGTAATTTTATTTTCGGATTAATTCTGACATGAATTACATAACAGCTCTAAAGATCGTAAGATCTCATGACTCATATTGAATAAGAAAATATGAAATCTTAGAGAATCGATTATGAAAAGAATGAAATTTTAAATATTATATAAGTAAGAGAATAAAATAAAGTTTAGATGTTTTAATTAGAGTGAATTTAAAATAACTATTCATTGCTGAATTATTTCAAATATTTAATATTTTCAATTAAGTTTTAAATTTTGGAAAATAATGAAATACTTTTTTTAATGAAAATATAACGCATAAAACAAAGACATATATTGATAAATAATTTTTTAATAAAATAAAATTTTAAAACTGATAATTTTTCTTTTACAAAATTTGAAATTTAATCGAAATTTAAAAATGTTTCAACTTTTACATTTAAAAGATAGTAGGGTGGGAGGGAGTACTTGGAAGAAATTTCCTGAAGCCCAGTAGGGTGGGAGGGAGTACTTGGAAGAAATTTCCTGAAGCCCAGATTCAGGAAAGCAACCTGGAGAAGGCCCATATACTTTGCGAAGTGAGAAGAATCGAGAGAATTCATGTGAAAAGAGGCAAATTGTACATTGATAACACCCAATAGCCCCAAGCGAGGATCGAACTCGCGACCTTTCGCTTACGAAGCGAACGCACTACCACTATGCTATGGAGGCTATCTGTCAAAGTGAATTCAATGATTTTATTAAACGTCTAAAGAATTCCTCCAGAACCCATTTGTAGCTCCGGTGTTGCTTATAAGGCTACTTCGCGTGGACTATGGACAACACATTAAACGAGAAGTGAGGCTATTTGTTTATAGTTCAGTTTTTTGTCCAATTTTACTCTGTCTTATAAAATATTAGTTATTTATTTTACGAGTCACACGCAGGTTTCATGTGAACTCTACATAAATAAATGGCTAAGATTTATTAGATACAATAAAACACCGTAATATTGGACAGAGAATCTAAACTCATTTCTTTGTGAATCATAACCTTGAGGTTAGACCTAACAAGGGTTACAACGATATATGTTCAGGTTTATTGTCATGGAAAATAAGATAAGGTTCAATTTTATAAATAATAAATAAAATAAAATTATGAATCATTCTTTTACCTTAAATTTTATAAAATGTTAGGGGCGACTTGCCGGAATAATGTATTGTTGCTTACCCATGTAGGTTCTATCTTTGAGGCATGTGCTTTTCATTCTTAGAAAAGATGAAATTTTGAGAAAAATAAGTATGACAGAAGAACATGAAAGGCGAACAGTATTTATTGAGATCAAATTTTCTATTTCAGTTATGGTTCTTATCATATTCTATTAAATCTTATCTATATATTTATGTGGATCATATGTAAATGAATAGATGAGATTTAATAAAACAATATTAGACTAGAATTACTGGAATTAAAGATTTCAGGGGATACCTGTTAGGCTATTACTGATATTAGGCTCCAACAATTCACTCGAGAGTGGTACGGAAGCAAGGTTAGGAACTAAATCAATGCAATGAAATAAAAATGAGAGAAAGAAGAAAATTATTTGGTTTGGAAGCAAAGGAATATGAATTACAATAACAGAAGCAAAAGTCAAAAGCAACTTCAGACATCTATTTTAGCTACGTTGCAATGAGCACTCCACGTCTAAGCATGTTTAGCTCTAACTATGTCATCTACTAAATCCTTAAAGATCAACCGCTCTACATCTAACACTAGACCAGGAAGCTGACTTCCACAATCTGTCCAACTCTCCCAACAGTGCACCACATCGTCCATCAAAATGCCCTTCAATCCATCTTTCTCCTTTGCTACGCTGATTTCGGATTTCTTCAGTTGGAGTTGCTCTATTTCTGAACACAACTCCTTGAGCAGCTTTTGAGCACTTGGTGTCTGCTTTGTTAATTTGTCAGACTTCAGCCATGGATCAAGAGTAGACCCCACTAAAGCCAACTTTTTAAGAAGGATCTCATTAACAGCGTCAAATATGAGCTGCCTGTGTGACTTTTCTAAGCTCCTCTTTGAATTCATGGTCTTTCCAGAGCTGTACTCTTCCTTCCAAACCAAACTGCTGGACTTCGTTTGCTCCAATACAAAGAATAACGCCGGGTTTATGGGGTAGCCTGATGTGTGGAGCTGAAATGTTGTCAAGGCAGAGCCAATGTCTTTGAGTAGAAGGCCGGAAGCTAATAGTATCTCTGAGATGTAACGATGGTCTGGGTTTGTGGTCTCGCAAAGCGATGCAATATAGTCTGTGCTGGCTTCATCATGAGTGGAGTTCAGTCTTCTCAGCTTCTGTACCAAATTCTCAATGCTTTGTAGTTTCTTCCTATTGATCTCAGAATTAAGACCAGACCCTATACTACTGTCAGATGAGAATTTATCAGGAGGTTTCCATGTGTCTTGACCTTGTTCATCTCCAAAATCTCGAGCACTAAAATCAACTGCAGCAAGAAATCAACTGAACTTTGGTTTGCCAAACTAACAAGGATAAGCAAGAACGGTGGCAGTCAAGGATATTGAGAGTCCATTATAAT
Source organism: Erythroxylum incrassatum (assembly GCA_026546855.1). Lineage (NCBI taxonomy): Eukaryota > Viridiplantae > Streptophyta > Magnoliopsida > Malpighiales > Erythroxylaceae > Erythroxylum > Erythroxylum incrassatum. The sequence continues at coordinate 12,045,336 of JANVCL010000007.1, forward strand.
AGTAGATTTCGTTATTCTCTTAGGTAACCAGAAGTCTTTACTTGGCGTTATTCATTTCTAATTAAATCACTCACAGCAAGGGATTGTGAGCACCTTTACTATGTTAAGGTCACAAGATACCATTTTACCTGAGCCCACCAAGTACCAAATTGTAGCCTAGCCAGCAGAAAAGTCAACAGGATGTTACCTATGGGCATGTCTGGTGGCATATGTTTTACAGGAGACAGTGCATCATCTCTATAAACCGACACATCAAGAACAGAGACCGGACTACGATGCTCCCGAGCAACAACATCAAGTTCTGCTGCCATTCCATCCTCTGGCATTGAAATTGACCTCTGGAATTAGGATAATAAGCAATGTCAACTGCGTTATTAGAAGTAATTAACAAGAATAAAATTTAAAAGTACTCACATGCATTGAGTCAGAAACCGTGAAACTGGAAGCCTTCAAGAATGGACTCTGGACATCACAAATGACAGTTGATTGCTCTATACTTGTGATCGTTGTATCCATCTTCGAGTCAAAGATAACAGTGTTTTCAGACTGCACAGACACATCATCCCCCTGTTGGCTTGATGTTCTTGATTCGTTACTTATCTGACTCAGCTGGTCATCGCTTTGTGGCACTTTGGGAGATCTAATCCTGTGTTTTCGGCCAGGAGAACCAGATTCTGCTAGCTGTCTGCTAGATAGTTTCTTAGGTTTGTTTGAATCACAGGGAGGTGTAGGTGGACGAGATCGTTTTTCCATCTCAAGCTTCTTCTGTTGCAGTCTTGGACTCACAGATCCAGAGTTTTTCACTGAATTTGCTGTGCTATCCTTTAACAATTGTGAAGTTCTTGTTGAAGATTGTTTCACATTCCTCAGACTAACTTTCTTGTCACTAGAGTTGATAGAAGAATCCTTATGACTATTTCTAAGAGCTTGATCTCTTGTGCTCCGGCTACTAACAGATCCTTTTCTGTTATCTGCATAACCACCAGTTGGAACCTTGTGAAGACCAGAAAGACCATCTATGTGAATTACTGAAGGAGAGATATCAGATTTCTGAATGAGTTTTGCTGGTTTCATGATCACAATTGGGGATTCAAAGTTCCTCACAATATTGCTCTGTTGGTTTTTTGGGCCTGACAATCCTGCCTTTTGATTGGGATTGGTGTGCTTTGATTCAGTATCTCTTTGGTTCTGAAAGTTTGAATCTTGTTCTTTCTTTCCTGTCTGTAGTAGCCCCTTAACCTGCATTGCTTCCATAATTTGTTTAAGAGCTCTGAGATCTTTTCCAGATTGTTTGAACTCAAGATCTTTCAATCTTTTGTCGATCTCACTGTACACTGTAGGGAAAGAGTTTGGTGCTTTTTCTGGAATTTTTGGTGCCTTGAATGCTGGCTTATGAGAACTTCGACTACTATCCAACTGCTTCCATGGTGCTGGTTCAATAGGTAACTTGGACATAGGTTTCATGATAAGATCTGGGTTTTTCCACCTTGGTGATATCGGCTCTTTCATTGAGGTTCTTGGGGATTTTGGAATTCTGACTTGCATACTTAAATCATCTGTTTTCAGTGGCCTCAAGGAGGACTGACCGAGTTCACCAGGGGAGATCTTGTTGCAGCCAGAGTGACTAGTTGATGCAGATTCCGGCAATGCTTCCAAGCCCATCAACTTGGCCACTACACTAGGAGGCCGTTTCTGAGCTCCTGGTGACTGCTTTGGATCATAACTTTCGTCATTTGAGCTTCCACTATTCGGAAAATCGCTTGAAGCGTAATATAATTGAGAACTAGGATTGCTCCGCATTGAAATCTCTCTACTATCCAGTGAGAGTCTAGGCAACTCCTTAAGCTTCAAGGTGGACTTGACGGTGTCTCGTGACTCAAAAGACAAACGAGGAGCATCTTTTGACATTGTATGCGAAGAACCATCTTTTGATTCATGTGATGATCTTGGACGTTCTCTTGTTTCACGAGAATACCAAGGTGCTTGTTGAAGTTTAGCAAGAACACGAAGAGACTCCTTAAGATCATCAGAAACCTTTTGCTTCCCATTGTTTCCAACTCCGTTAGTTCCTCCCAGAGAATTGGGAAAATGAAATGGCCTTGGGGAGTGTTTGTGCTCCCCATTGTGCATTGCTTCCTTGTTTCGTGAAAGCCCTTTTAATTCTCTGTACATTGAGTCCTTGACCACATCTCGAAGATCAAGGGACTTTCTTCCTAAATGAGGAGAGGTAATTTGATGCATCATAACTGTATCCCTTGAAGGACTTTCTGGAAAAGTAATTCTATCAAATGAAGAGGCCTCTTGTATAGCTGCTCTACTGCAATCAACAGAAGACAAGGATGATGAACATGAGGATGAGAAAGATGCTCTGGATGATTCTGTAGAAATTCTCTGCTTCTCAAACCTGTTTAAATTTAAATCCTGCAATCAAAAGGTTGCACTAAGTGAGCTACAGTTACAAACGTCCAGTACTGCATACAAAATACCATAGAGCAGTAACAGCAACAAACTTATAATATGAAATAATTAATTAGAAAAGCACTTGCGGACTAAAAGATTATTTGGAATGGAGGGTTCGTCAATTCACTGGTTAAGGATCATCTGGTACATATGGATTAGACATGCTTTTTGGAGAGAACAAGAAACAGAAAAGAAGCAATGAACTCAATCATGTCTCTCCATTAACTCATTTAAGATGAAGACTCCACGACCTAAATACAAAAGGTAAACAAAACAAAAATCAGGATGCTTACTGCTGGTATATGTCGAAGGTATGCATTTACAGGTTCAACGTCTGAGACGTCATGGCTGAAGTGGTAATCACCTGTATTACATACACATTTGGATCTTCAACGGTCAATGCACTGAGTGAGTTCAGTAATAAGCAAGAATAAGACCAGATAACAATTCTGCATCGCCATAATTGTCAAGCAAGAGAAAGAAATAATCAAACAATTTAGAGTTCATGGAATCCAAGAGTGTATATTCTATCAGCAACACAAAAATACTAATTAAGAGACCATCAGCTAAAAGACAGTTAGAAAAAGAAAAGAAAACGTCTCCTAGCATTTGGCTTATCAATGGAATTCTTCAACATGCACAAGCTTATGTATGCCCTAAGTTCATTTATTAGAATTTACCGAAAACATGTAGAACACGAAGTGAAGTCTATAGAGTTGAACACATTCAGGTTAACGGATCTGGAGATAACACTGACGATCCAAAAGACAACGCCTTAGATCATAAGGATTAGTTAATTGGATCTCACATCCTAGCACTTTTAAGCAAATGGAATTACCTGGGGGATGTCTCTCGTGGATTAAACCTCTTCCGGTGAGGGCTTGCTGGCGATCAAAGTGTTGAAAAATCCCCGTCATGCACTCTATTTGCTTCTGCAAATCTGGATTGTCATCTGCTAGAGCATGTAAAAGCTTTGCAGCCATTTGCTCTTCTTCCCAACCAACTGACTTTCGAGTCTCACCTTAATAAAATTTCATCATCCTTTATTCACAAGTAAAACCATTAAGTTCAACCTGTATCTGTATCTGTATCTATCAAAACCTGACTTTCAATCTCTGCAAAAATGTTACAGCTAGAGTTTTATCTTTTGCTATCTCAACCATATAAAAAACATACTCGTCTGTTTCTGAATCAGAGCCCACGTTTAGTCCAAACAGAAACTGAGAGCGTTTCTGTTTTTAGCCCTTTTTAGCACCCTCTTTCGCCTTTTCTCCTTTTAAGATCTTTCATCTCTCCAACTCTATGAATCAAGAGATAAGATCCAAACATTGCATTTCCAGAAAGAGGTTTTCATCCCCAAGTCAAATACGTTCCTTTTACATACATCTATAGTGATCCGTTAAAACTCCCTGCAAAGAACCCAACCAGTCCCGGCTAACGGCCTGGGGTCTCCAAGCATCCCATATTGTATAAGCCTCGACCTTCTCGTATAAAAAATGCAGTCCCACAAATTTTCCTCTTAATGTAAAACTGCAACCTTGGGTTTTGGAGGAAAGGCTCGAAGTTGTTTAACGTTGAATAACACCACAGGGAAAAGTATTGGAACAAGGCAAACTAAGATCGGTGTATTCAGGACACAGGACACTAAAAGATAACTTCTTGGTCTCTTAAAGAGGACAAAGCTAGACTGCCTTGTGAAAGAGAACGAAAGACAAGGCAGGGGACCCAATATTCAACACTCATTACAATATCAATGAGCGTATAGAGAATATGCCGAACAGAAATCAGCAACAATACCTCCAGTTGCCTAATAGGAAACTAATACCAATGCAGAACTGCAAAAAAGGAATCTCCCCAGATCCAAGAAAGAGATATGTTGATGTGCATGTAATATGTAGTGATGTTTCCTGGGAGAACAAATGGAGAAGAGGGAGGAAGTTATGTCATAGCTATACTGTAAACTAATAAAGTGAAAGTGAAAGTAAGCTGTCATCCAAATTTTTTGAGAGGGAGAAATGGACACTGTAAGGGAAGAGTTTATGCGTATGTCTTTTGTGTGCATGTGGCTCTATATCTCACACATACATGTGGGATGAGGATGTAGTGGGTCTAGGCATGTCTCCTTTAACATGTGATTTTGTCAGATAGAATGGAAATGCGATTAAACAATTTTGGAGAAGAGGAAGAATAGAAGAAGCATTCCAACCCCAATTGCATGACCTGCAAAAGATCCAAGTGGCCCCTTCAATGCACTTGTCAGCTAATAAATTTCCATTCACTTCCATCTCCATGCATGTCTTACCTTTTCACATCACTCATCAGGTGACTATTTCTATTTTGCCTTTATACAATGCGTAATACAGATCTTCTTTGATGGTCTAATAAATGCTACAGGTGACTGAGGAAGTAAAACAAAAGTAGCAGAAGCAAATTATTATATGTAAAAAAAGTGACAGAACCTTTCAAAGTTGAGCAGTATTGTGTCCCTTTCTCTTTTATGCGAATTAACAGATAAAGCAAGATTAGTGAAATGTCGACGTCAGCTAAAAGTTACTGTAATGAAAGCAAGTGAACTTGAAGTTTCGAGGAGGTATTCCACAAAACAAGGAATTAGCCTGATAAATGATCCTAAAGATCCAACTCTTTCTTGTTTCCTATTATGATTCAATCATAAAAGCTTGGATATGTTTAGGAAAAGCAGTTGGAAGAAATGAATATTTAGTATAAAAAAGTTTACACAGGTTGCCAAGACATGGAGGCCATTATGGTTACAGGTACACCTTCTCCAAGTCTTTCTTTCAATTCTGACGTTGACATATATTCACGTGTAATCAAGAACCAACTTGAGTACCCATCTTTTTCTTATGTAGGACTTCTTGCCTGTTCGGGCTATACCACGAAACCCCTTGGGACGTTCCCAACAGTGGATTTGCACTTCATGCTTTTCTGTCTAACGTAAGTTGTTAGTTGTATAGTTTCAGATGGAAGAGAGGGTGGGTGCTTGTTATCATAAGATAAAAGATGCCAATCCGTGTGTTTGTGTTCATACACAATCAAGTTGGTGACATTGACGTGAACTTGGGGCACCACTTGCCAATAAGTTATGAAAGAATTTAATTCCTTTGTAATTTGGATGAGTTAGTAATTGGTATTGTAGTTTAGCTTCATTGCAGAATCTTGTATCAGAATTGATGCGTTGATGAGACAGAAAAGGATTTGTACCTTTCTCACATGCATAAAGGGAGAAACCAATATACCTGGTGACAGTGCCAAAGGATAATCAGGGCAATACCAGCCAAACCTGTCTCAACCACCCCAGCTCATCATCGAAGAAACACTAGTAATATTATGCCATCAGACATAAAAATCGTTAAATATCAAAGTGGTTTAATATAACAGTACATACATATTTATAACGTATAATTTAATCCTTTTATGATTTAATATTTTAATTAGACATAGAATATAAAATTAGTGTTCACTCTATTTAAATCCAATCATGTTTGTTCTTTTTAGTTAGTAATTAATTCATAATTGATGTTTGAAAATATCCATTTTAAGTATTAATTCACTGTAGCAAAAGAATTTCTTAAATCACTACTAATCAAAAATAGTAGAGTATTCTCCCTGAATAATTTAGAGTAAAGAATCATTTATTTATTTACTCAGTTATCTCTACATAGTTTATATTATATCTAAATGTTACCGACTAGACTACTTTAATTAGAATGGGAAATAAGTAGTCTCATAATATAATAATTCCTATATGAGACATCTTAATAATCTCTAGTGTAAAATTTAAATATACAACCATCATTATGAAAAAATATATACAAACACACAAGTAATATACCATTTGAGATCCTTATAATTGGATATGTTAAGTGAACTCATTCTCTAATAAGTACCAACACATTTATTTAAATATCTTCATACTTTGAAGTATGAGATCAATTATTTTCTTCATAAATATAGTATGTGATAATTTTATTGTTATATCAATATCTCATATGGATGAAAATACAAATACGAACGGATTTAAAAATAATATATAAATATAAATTGAATCTCATAATTATGTTATCATCACTATTTTAATTACGTAATTATTATTTCAAGGATTTTATCTGTAGTATTAAGCATCAAATATAATTAACAAAAATATATAAAGATAAAGAGTGCCTTTATTGATTAAAATATTAATATTGTACATTAAATTGTAACCAAATGATTAGCTATAAGGACATAAACCAACATTTTTTCGCTTACACTAAAGTCAATCTCCTATTTATCTAAAATTATATTCGTATAAGGATCTGTAAGATTTTTTTTCAATGGGAACTCACTTTAGTGTAATATCCTTTTGTTCTATTATCTCCATGATCAACTAAAACTTCTTAAGCACATATTTGAATCATAAATGAGATTTTGATTCCTTTGCCTGTGCAATTGCACTATTGTTGTCCCACAAAGGCAGTAAAGGAAGCAATTTAGATCGAAAAGTTCATCATTGAACTTGGATCGATGAGTGGTTCCTATCATTGTTATCACAATACAATACTATTAGCTCAATAAGGTAGGGGCCACTCCAAGTTTGTGAAGATCTTCCGGATCTAAACTGTTTTCTTTGTCAATTCTAACATTGAAATATACTTTAGTTTTTGTCATAAAATCTGTAATGGTTAGTTATTTAGAACTTTTCCAACTTACTGCGTCATCAACTTCTCAATAGACTAAGAAAATATCTTTAGTTCTTCTAAAATACTATAACATGTTTTTCATAACTATTCAATGACCATCACCAAGATTAGCTTCAAATATGCTTATTATGCTCAAAGCATAAGAGACATTCGGTTTAGTACATAACATTATATACATAATTGATCTAATAGCTAGAGAATATGAAACATAATCCATTTTATCTATTTCTTTTTATGTCTTTAAATGTATACTCTACTAGAGAGAAATCTCATATGACATAGGTAAGAATCCTCCTTTAGAATTCTTTATGTTAAACTTCTTTAACATTTTATCCCTGTATATGGATTAAGATAAATCAAGAAATGTCTTTAATCTATCCTTATAGATCTTTATGTCTAGAATAGGAGTTGCTTCTCCTATATCTTTTATGGAGAAATTCTTTAACAACCAAATCTTTACAAATTCAAGCATTAGTATTGTTAGGAAATATCTATATTAGGGAGAGTAATATCCATATTAGGGAGAGTATGATTTCCCTCTTTAGTGTGTGACTTCCTATTTATTACTAAGTTTTTCTTTTCCTATGTAATCACTTTTATATAAATGGTACAAGGGCCTTAAGTATTTATCAAGCCCTATGTTTTTCACTTTGTTCTTCACATGGTATCAATGCCACACTTCCAAACCTTAGAACTTCCTTTACCGTAAACCCTAACACCTTCTAATCTTTCCAAAAACATTTATCTCCACTTACTAAAACCAAATACACAGAAGCAACTAGGGGGTGCCAGCGACCATCAGAGTACCGACGGTGTCGCTGGAAAACCACCCACGTATCGGCACTAGGTGTCACATACCGTCGTCCGACGACCACTGGCGATGGCAATTAGATGAGTTAGCTCGCCAATGTGTCCTGAATAGAGTTTTGGCCTTACTTTGTGTGAAAACTAACCAAAACATTAGTATTTTTTATAACAATCAAGTTTCATGTATTTTAGAACATCGACAGCAATGTTTTAGTGTCTGTTTAGCCATAAAATTCGTCTAGCATAACTAGGAGATGTCAAATTCTAGTAGCAAGTCATTGACAGGTGTTCCAACAATGGGTTCCTCAGCCTTACGAATCACCAAGCAATGTTTGAACAGTAATAACTATCCTTTTTGGTATAAGAATGTCGAATTGTTCTTTTGAGGTCAGATTAAGTTATCCCATCTTACATCTGATCTCCCAACAGATCATAAAATACTATAAAATTGGAAAGGTGATGATGCGCAATTACTACATATTATTTTCGATTATATGGAACCTAAAATTTCAGTCATATTCTCTCATGTTAGCATTTGTATGCAAGCTTCGGACTATGTTAAGCTTCTTTACTCTAGTAATATGCTTTGCATGTATAATACCTATGTTGAGTTATTTCAGTCCAAACAGGAAGGAAGTTTGATTGAATACTTTGGGAAAGTGAAACGTGCTTTTGAGGAGTTGAATTATCTACTACCGATCATATATGATATTAAGGAGATGTAGATTCAAAGAAAGCATTTGGTAACTATGACGTTTTTGGTTGAATTGAAACCTAAGTTTGAGCTTCTACGAGCACAAATCTTAGGAGGAGTATACTTTTCGTCCTAGGTTGAAGTGTATTCTAGACTCTCTCACTCTATGACTAAGGCGAATCCACCAGAGAATAACTTTGATAGGTCAACTTTTGCAACTCACAAGTCAAAGGAAGCCATGGGGGAAGTCAAGGAGGATGCGGTGTTCATAGTGGTCGTGGCGGTCAAGGAGGATGTGGGAGAGGCTCACGAGTCCATTACACACATTGTGATAGAGGCGAACATGATGAAAAGTCTTGCTGGGATAAATATCCCCATTTGCAAGTTGCTTATATTGCGTCTCTGGAAGAACATGCTTCGGGTACAGCTTCACAACCGTCTGTTACTTTATCTCAAGATGAGTATACTAAGTTTCTACAGCATCAGTTAGCTCAGAAAACATCTTCTTCCTCTATGGCATCCGTGGCTCATCAAGGTAACCCAACTGATTGTTATTCAGTTATCCATGGCTAATAGATTCTAGTGCCACTGACCATATTTCAGGTAAAATAACCAACTTTAACCATATCGTTCCCTTACCTATCTCTCATAATGATAAACTTACTATTGTTGATAGATCTACAACCACCATTAAATGTTGGAACCCGAGCCTTAAGTGGCAATTTAGAGATATGAAATGAAAATTCAATGAGAGCTTTGTATATGTCTTATGTTATAGATGATTTTGTGCCTTAAGAAAAAGTGTGAGAAAAGAATTGTCTGATTTTGAT
>JANVCL010000007.1:12062201-12078165 GCA_026546855.1 Erythroxylum incrassatum
AATTATTTTCATTATTTTACAATTAATTATTATATTTAGATAATTATTATATATAGATATATATTATATATAGATAAATATTATATATAGAAATAATTAAAATATAATAAAGATGTATATAAACTAAAAATAAATAAGATATAAACAAAAAACTAAATTAAATAATTTACAAATTTATAATATGACAATGAAATTTTTTGTAATTTTAAAAAAATTCACAGACAATTTTATAAATTGAAAAAATATTTTTGTATTGTAATATTTTAAATACTTTGTATTATTCTTTTTTTATAATTGTATGATGATAATTGTCTTTATTTTTACTAATTATGGCTATTATTTATATATAAAATATTTAAAAATTATTGTTATTTTATATTAATTGTTATTATTATTTATTATTAAGATTTTTGAAAGCATGGTTGATATTATACAGTACAACTGTATAATATACCAATATGGATTATTTTGCAATTTTTAAAAATTGTATGGACTATTTCATAAATAAAAAAAAATTTCGAAATGGTACCTGGCACCAATCGGTATCGGTACAGTTCTGTTCAAGAACTCAATCCGGTATGAAATCTGGTACGGTATTGATAACATTGCGGGAGATACGAGGCAAAACAAAGACAATAAGTGCTTCAAAATACAATTATATGTACACATCAAACATCAGAACTTTGTATTATAAATTTCACCTCGATTATCAGGCCCAAAAACATCAAGAACAATATATTATTGTAAGTTAACTTTGCTATAATTAAAAAGTTTCCATGTCGTCATGTTGTATATATAAACTATTACAACAGAAAGAGATACTAGACAAGTTAGACTTGCAACTGGAACTCGTGAAGCACTTCAAAATACAAAAATGAGTTTGCATTCAACATCAAAGTTGCACGTTATAATCTTCAGCTGAATTATCAGGTCCATAAACTCTGATAACTCCTCTAGCACATTCTAAAATAATTGAAAAGTAGTTTGTTTATATACCTAGGAAACAGGGTTTCTATCCTTCAAACAATAACAACAAAACCGGTTTAAACACAAGAAATAAAATAATTCTAATATCCTTTTCACGGTAGATGTCAAGAATAAAATCATTCAATCAAGAATGTTCACAAAATAAGGGTAATGAATCCAAAAGAAAATGGGGATGAATTCCAAACCCACAAGAATCATAAGTTCCTTCACCCTGCCCAAAGTACCCACCCTAAAATAACAAACCAGTACTCAACAACTCCAGCTTCCATGCTTTTCAAGATACAAGTGGTCACTCTCACTTTGTACCCCAGACTTTTTAACTTAAATGACCCAATCTCATGACAAGAACAGTGACAATAAATGACCCAATCTCCAAGGTTAACAAATCCAAAACAAACTGAAAGGCAACACAACAATAGATGAATAACAAGTGAAATAAGGATCAATCCAGAAGAAAGCTAGAAGCAGTTTGACACATTAAAGTAAAGCCTTTGCGGAATTGTGAATATAGAGCAAGTGAGGGAACCAAGACATGTACCAACAGCTAATGACAGCATCAGTAACAACATTGGTGTCTCGTGAGTTCATTTTCATCACACAATTTGCATGAGAATGTGCAAATGGTCAGTTCAGAAATGCAAATAATCACCAGCCAAATTTGACTCCAGAACAAGATGATATACATATTTCTCCAATTTTACCTGGTCGGGCATAACTTGGCATTGTGTCAACTGTAATCAAAGCTTTTTCATGTATAGTAGAGTAAAGACTTTGCTCTTGGCACTTCATTTTCAACTGTTTCCTCAAGGATAATTTTTCTACTCGCTGCTCATCACAGAAACTATTCATTCCTGCATGACGCAACACACGACATCATCAAAACAACATATAGCTAAGATCATTCAAATGTGAAAAATGATAGAGGTTCATAACTAAAAAACAAGAAGAACTTGATCCAATACTACAGAACCTGTGTGAATGTAGTACATATCATCCAGTGCGTCAAGACTCCTATTGCAACCACCAAAGAACAGAAGTACACCCCCTTTTAAAGGATCCAAGGAGTCCCCAGCCATAGAAAAACGTGCAGAAGGTCCATCACCTGTAGTAATCACGTTTGTCCACACACCGGTTTCTGCAACAAGAAGTAAAATGCATAATTCATTTACAAATCATGCAAATTAAGATTAGATCCAATTAAGCTCATTTTTAAAAGCTACTAAAAAAGAAATCTTGTAGATGAAATCTGCAGTTGCTACATTATGGAGAAATAACAGGCAATGACAGCTTCAGCTAGCCACACCAAATAGGCAGATGCTTCTGATTATAGCCTATATTGTATGTCTCACAAGTCTCACATAATAGACAAAAGCATTCAAATGTCTGGCAGATGCACTTTCGTATCATAGAAAATCTTTTATCTGGATTTTCATTCCCAAAACCCATGGGGTAAACTAGGTGGCTTTATGGGTTCACAGCTTGTTTGGCAAAACATCTTGCAAACCAATGCAATGAATTGAAATTCATTCATTCATAAGTTAGGTTGAATAGATTTGTTAATTTCTTTTCTTGTGTTTGGTTGATTTTATAAACTGAAAGGATCGGATTGAACTCTTTCAATTGATACACATTGTGTTATATGATGGATTTAATTGATTATATTAATTGACTGAACAACCATTTATAGACATAATGAATTCTATTTTTTCTTTTTAATTTCTCTGTATCATAAAAGAATTCTTATCACTTGTAAACATTTACACCAAACCTATATCTTTGTTCTTCACTTTGAAGGTAATCAACTTCTTTTCAAATGGTACTACAAAACTTAAAAAACATGAACTAAACTTCAAGTCCTTTGATTCTAGTTATCTGTGCATAGATCCTGCCTCAGGAAGGCAATTAAACAGCCTAGATTCTACTGCCATAAAAGCTATGGCATATGTCAGGAGTCCATAGGAAATTCCACTAGAATGAAAAAGATACACATTGATAAGAGAGAAATTAGGAAAGATAAAGTAAAAGCACGAAGCACATAATCAGTTCAACCCATTAATTTAATTATTGAGTAAATCATATTTTTCTGGAAAGAATTATGATTTTATCAAACAAGTCATTTTATAAAGGGTTGTATTCAATTAAAGTCATGAAGGACTAGCCAAATAAAGGAATAGACAAAACATATCCTATTGAATGGTATACTCTGTTAATGCCCAACAAGCTGTCAAAGATTCAAATATTGAATGTAGAATGTCAAAAGAGGAGCACAAAATTCTCTCCTTCTGTTTTTTGGAATGTGGTGAAGAAAAAAAAGTGAATCTTTTGGTCTGCCTTTAAAACAATTTAGCAAGACTGCAGTTACATACCTACATCAAGCATATATAGGTCATCATATAAATTTTGAGCATCTGAAAATCCCCCAAAAACAAATAAATTCTTTCCAAATGCAACAGTAGCATGGCCAGCTCGAGGTGTCAACTTTTGACCAAAGACGTCCAGCTCCTTCCAAACAAGAGTTTCTAATAACAAACAAGAAATAAAAACTATTAACAAAAGAAATTTCAAACAAAATTGGCATATTTAGCATAAAGACACATATATTCTTACATGAACAAGCATGCTGCACGATTGCATTGAAATATGTTATGTGGTTCCATACAAATGACAAGATGAGGATGTGTAGAGTGCATATAGTTGTGTGCGTGTGTTTGAGTATAAGATGGAGCAACATGGGCATTCAGATTATCATACATAAGAAAGGAACAAACCTGCATCTAGAACATGCACATCAGACATATAATAGTCATGTTCATTTTCACCACCGATCACAATGATTTTATTCTTCCAAGATGAGCAACTGTGGCTATCACGTGCAGAAGGTGGAGTGCCCGATGTTGTTGCACGTTTCCATACAAATGTCTCTGGAAGAAGACAAAAAGGAAATGTAAAATTATCCATTCCATGTTTCAAGAAGTCATCTACTACTGTAACAGACCACCATATTAAAAACCCATAGACAATAACGATGGAGTGCAATTCTTTACAATAAATTCCCATAAATAGAGGGGGGATGCTGGGGTTGGGGAACTGGGAACAGATTGAATCCTGTGTACTAATTTGAGGTTAGAATGATCACAACCAACTTTAGCCAGAAAGTTGGGCAACTACCACAAAATGCAGCTAAAGTTTTCAAATGCAGGGATCGTATTATATGGTAATGCAAGGTAAAAATGGATAATAACTAAGCAATTGTCAAGCCCTCTGATGAACTCCTGAAACATACATATGAGATTGCACGCTAATGCAAGGTCAGAATGATAACAGTAAATTATGCCCTGAAAGTTAAGCAATTAATGTAGATAAAGTTTTGAAACAAAGGAATTCACAGAAGAAGTTACCAGTATTTAATATGTAAAGGTCGTTGTAATACACTTCAACGTTATTCTCCAACGATTTCCCACAGCCACCAAATATGAAGAGACGTTTACCAACAAGGGCTGCACTATGACCCTCCCGTGCCTCTGGTCCCTCACCTCTTACACTAGGTGATATCCATGTATGTGATGCTGATAAAATAACAAAAACAAATAAGACCCTGTAATGAAGATGATTCAACATAAATTCTTTTGAGTTGTCTGCGTGAATTAGATATTAGGAGATTACAATCGCAATCCATATAATTAACAAGGATCGTTTATCATCAGAGAGAGTAGAAATTATTAAGATTTCTCACAAGTATCTAATATATGCAGATCCTTGAGAGGGTTCCTCCCATCAGTTCCGCCAAATATAAACAGATTATCTCCAACAGTTGCACAACTGTGGCTGTCTCTTGGGGTAGGTGGTGTGCCCTTTATAACTGGCTCGCTCCAAATCTGCTTAGCTGCAATTTGAAAAACCCCTATGAGAGCATAAACATCTGAGGAAAGAAAAATTCATACCATGATTCCACAAGAACCAAGACGTGGTGAATATTTTTTGCCCAAATAACTTTCAGTACCCAAATAAGGGAAGCAAAATGCATCATAATTGGCTAGTGGTACAAAGGATAATAAGAAGCACTATACTGAACTTTAATGGGAGGCATTAAAAGAGCCCTGCAAAAAAGACGGTGCACACATATATTCATTAACCCCAGAAAGGACCAATAAGCTACAGGTGCTGGGTAAGGCGGCATAACAGAGTGAAAATAAGTACAAGTCAAGGAAAATATATATAAAAAAAAAAAGGAAAAACAACCTAGTGAAGAACTTTAACAAGAGTTCCACAACAGACCATAAATGCATTAATTGTATGTTGAACAAGAAGCCAAAAGGAACATTAACGCCAAACCATAATTAGTCAACCAAATTCCCAATGGTGAACCCCATACAATCCCACAATAAAGAAGCTTAAGGATTGATCCAGCCGACAAACACCAGTAGCAGCTATGAAAACATTAAAAACAAAAAAAAAACTAACGAAAGGGACACACATTTGGGTTTTATTTCATCACAAAGTTTAACCAACAAGAAAAAATTTCAAAGCAGACGACGCAGGGAAAACCCAGAAGAACTCTAAACACGTACATCAGTAACATCCCCATCACAACAGAGAAACAGCGCATTCCATAGATATTCAAGAAGAGACATAATCATATTGCAAAAACCACACGGATAGTAACTAAATAGTAGTGAAGTAAAGACCCACCAGTTTCAAAAACATGAACTTGGTTGGTCTGGCAGTTGTCTCTGCCGTAGCCACCAAAAACATATAGAAAATTCCCTCCTTTAATGGAATTGCAGGTGTGTCCCCACCTTTTTCCTGGCCCATTAACGTCCTGTTGTTGTTGGTGCGGTTGTAGAGAACCCTGGTAAAGCTGGAGTCTTTCCCATCTCATTTTGTAGAATAGTTTTTAGTTGCTGAGAAAGTGGAAAAAGGTGAGATTTCGTCACAAGGAGAGTGGAATCAAGAGAAAAAATATGGGATTTTTGGGGATTAGGAAAAGATTTTTGGTTCACGGAATGAGATAATTCCACATATATTTTAAGTTCATGCAAATTGAGAACCAAAAATAGTCTTCAAACAAGTGTGTTTGTTAATTAGAGAGAGAAAGCTGACAAGAAGAACGGTTCTGCCTCTGATGGGCTTGTATTTGTTCAATACTGGCCTTGCCTGATGCTGATGCCCATGCCCACATCAGATCCCCTCGGAGTGGGCCAAGGTTTACAGATTAAACTTTTGAGAAGTCACTCGGGCCCATGAAAGTTTTAGCTCCATCTTTATATATACATAATTATTTCTAGTCTAAATTAGCATAGAGGTTCTTGTAAACTACTTCTTATAAATTATAGCATACTTATGTTCTGCAATTCATAATGCTCATGAGGAATCACTAAAATAAGATCTTTCACTATAAAAATATGAAGTTTAAATGGTAAAATCTATAAAATAATTTTTGTATATAATGAGAAGAAAAAGTTCGTTTGGTTTCACTTTTTTTGTTGTAAAAAAAAACTCAAATAAATAAGTCTTTTACTAAAAAATAAAAATACAAATGCAAACTAGCAGGCCCTAAAATAAAAAATAAAAATACAAACTAGCAAGCCCTAAAACTAATAAAAGATTGATGCAATATTACATGTTTGAAATTATGA
Source organism: Erythroxylum incrassatum (assembly GCA_026546855.1). Classification (NCBI taxonomy): domain Eukaryota; kingdom Viridiplantae; phylum Streptophyta; class Magnoliopsida; order Malpighiales; family Erythroxylaceae; genus Erythroxylum; species Erythroxylum incrassatum. The sequence goes on from JANVCL010000007.1 coordinate 12,068,825, forward strand.
TACTTATTATAAATGTGTTACATTAGGGTCTTCTTTTTCTTTTACCTATAGAAATGTTCAAATTTGTTGGACTTGATTTATGATTTTTGAGAATTTATTATGATCTTTTGACTTACCTTTTTGATATCTAAAAGTTTGACTATTATTAAGCATGAGAGAGTCACATAAAAAGAAGAAAGAAAAGAGGAAAAAAGAGTTTTTTTTTCTAAACCAATTTTGAGCTTTCATTTGATCTTAAGTAATTCACAATGGGATGAAGCTCAAATTTGGTTTGGAAGTTCCTCAGATGTTGCTCTATAATTTGAAAAGTGAAGATCTTGTTTATAGGACTATAGTTGTAGTCTTTACGACTTTGAGTGACTATTATGTTTTTCTTCCTTGTTTGAAGTTGTTACCCTTATCCTTTGTTATTTCTTGTTTTGCACTTATAATCACTTTGGGGAATATTTGTAAGATTTTTTTTTGATATAGTGGAGTTCTTTTGGTGGATTAGAAGTCTCATAGTTTTTACCTTTATTTGAAGGGATTTTCATATTAAAATATGATGTCTCTTATGTTTGTGATTTGTCTTGACTATATTTATTTTTAACATATTATACTTGTTGTAACATCATTATTATTCCATAATTTGCATTGTTCATAATAGATTTAAATAGAAAGAGAAATTTTGACTGGATATTTTATTTCATTGTGTATTCGATCATGCATATATTGGTATCTTCCCAACATTGTAGGATTAGAGCTTATGGTTGAATATTTGTGATAATTCTATTTGAATGGAGGAGGTAAATATTAGTAAACTAATGTGTTTAGATGATATTACTAACCATAAGTGGAATAGTAAGGTAAAAGATCTTCTACTTATGAAAAGACATACATTTGCTACTAATAGGCCCCATTAATGACTGAGAATTTGAATATAAAAAAGTTTATGACTGTATTACGCAATAGGTAGAAAATAATGTTCTTAATCACATTATTAATAAGACACGTGTTAAAATTTTGTGAGATAAGCTCAAGATGTTTTATGCTTCAAAGACAGGCAATAACTAGTTGTTCTTACTTAAGCAGCTAATAAATTTGAGGCATAAGGAGGGAAATACAATTTTTAATCATTTGATAGTTTTTAAGATCTCTTAGATTAATCGTCTAGAATGGGTATAAAGTTTATAATAGTTCTCTTTATTATTTTATATTATTATTATCCTTCTTATCTTTCTTTCTTTCTCATTATTATTATTATTATTATTGATATATTTATCTTTATTATTATTATTACTATTAGTATTATTATTTTTTATTTATTATATTTACAATTATTATTATCATTATTATTCTTATTTATTATTGATATATATATATATATATCAATAATAAATAAGAATAATAATGATAATAATAATTGTAAATATAATAAATAAAAAATAATAATACTAATAGTAATAATAATAATAAAGATAAATATATCAATAATAATAATAATAATAATGAGAAAGAAAGAAAGATAAGAAGGATAATAATAATATAAAATAATAAAGAGAACTATTATAAACTTTATACCCATTCTAGACGATTAATCTAAGAGATCTTAAAAACTATCAAATGATTAAAAATTGTATTTCCCTCCTTATGCCTCAAATTTATTAGCTGCTTAAGTAAGAACAACTAGTTATTGCCTGTCTTTGAAGCATAAAACATCTTGAGCTTATCTCACAAAATTTTAACACGTGTCTTATTAATAATGTGATTAAGAACATTATTTTCTACCTATTGCGTAATACAGTCATAAACTTTTTTATATTCAAATTCTCAGTCATTAATGGGGCCTATTAGTAGCAAATGTATGTCTTTTCATAAGTAGAAGATCTTTTACCTTACTATTCCACTTATGGTTAGTAATATCATCTAAACACATTAGTTTACTAATATTTACCTCCTCCATTCAAATAGAATTATCACAAATATTCAACCATAAGCTCTAATCCTACAATGTTGGGAAGATACCAATATATGCATGATCGAATACACAATGAAATAAAATATCCAGTCAAAATTTCTCTTTCTATTTAAATCTATTATGAACAATGCAAATTATGGAATAATAATGATGTTACAACAAGTATAATATGTTAAAAATAAATATAGTCAAGACAAATCACAAACATAAGAGACATCATATTTTAATATGAAAATCCCTTCAAATAAAGGTAAAAACTATGAGACTTCTAATCCACCAAAAGAACTCCACTATATCAAAAAAAAATCTTACAAATATTCCCCAAAGTGATTATAAGTGCAAAACAAGAAATAACAAAGGATAAGGGTAACAACTTCAAACAAGGAAGAAAAACATAATAGTCACTCAAAGTCGTAAAGACTACAACTATAGTCCTATAAACAAGATCTTCACTTTTCAAATTATAGAGCAACATCTGAGGAACTTCCAAACCAAATTTGAGCTTCATCCCATTGTGAATTACTTAAGATCAAATGAAAGCTCAAAATTGGTTTAGAAAAAAAAACTCTTTTTTCCTCTTTTCTTTCTTCTTTTTATGTGACTCTCTCATGCTTAATAATAGTCAAACTTTTAGATATCAAAAAGGTAAGTCAAAAGATCATAATAAATTCTCAAAAATCATAAATCAAGTCCAACAAATTTGAACATTTCTATAGGTAAAAGAAAAAGAAGACCCTAATGTAACACATTTATAATAAGTATCATAATTTCAAACATGTAATATTGCATCAATCTTTTATTAGTTTTAGGGCTTGCTAGTTTGTATTTTTATTTTTTATTTTAGGGCCTGCTAGTTTGCATTTGTATTTTTATTTTTTAGTAAAAGACTTATTTATTTGAGTTTTTTTTTACAACAAAAAAAGTGAAACCAAACGAACTTTTTCTTCTCATTATATACAAAAATTATTTTATAGATTTTACCATTTAAACTTCATATTTTTATAGTGAAAGATCTTATTTTAGTGATTCCTCATGAGCATTATGAATTGCAGAACATAAGTATGCTATAATTTATAAGAAGTAGTTTACAAGAACCTCTATGCTAATTTAGACTAGAAATAATTATGTATATATAAAGATGGAGCTAAAACTTTCATGGGCCCGAGTGACTTCTCAAAAGTTTAATCTGTAAACCTTGGCCCACTCCGAGGGGATCTGATGTGGGCATGGGCATCAGCATCAGGCAAGGCCAGTATTGAACAAATACAAGCCCATCAGAGGCAGAACCGTTCTTCTTGTCAGCTTTCTCTCTCTAATTAACAAACACACTTGTTTGAAGACTATTTTTGGTTCTCAATTTGCATGAACTTAAAATATATGTGGAATTATCTCATTCCGTGAACCAAAAATCTTTTCCTAATCCCCAAAAATCCCATATTTTTTCTCTTGATTCCACTCTCCTTGTGACGAAATCTCACCTTTTTCCACTTTCTCAGCAACTAAAAACTATTCTACAAAATGAGATGGGAAAGACTCCAGCTTTACCAGGGTTCTCTACAACCGCACCAACAACAACAGGACGTTAATGGGCCAGGAAAAAGGTGGGGACACACCTGCAATTCCATTAAAGGAGGGAATTTTCTATATGTTTTTGGTGGCTACGGCAGAGACAACTGCCAGACCAACCAAGTTCATGTTTTTGAAACTGGTGGGTCTTTACTTCACTACTATTTAGTTACTATCCGTGTGGTTTTTGCAATATGATTATGTCTCTTCTTGAATATCTATGGAATGCGCTGTTTCTCTGTTGTGATGGGGATGTTACTGATGTACGTGTTTAGAGTTCTTCTGGGTTTTCCCTGCGTCGTCTGCTTTGAAATTTTTTCTTGTTGGTTAAACTTTGTGATGAAATAAAACCCAAATGTGTGTCCCTTTCGTTAGTTTTTTTTTTGTTTTTAATGTTTTCATAGCTGCTACTGGTGTTTGTCGGCTGGATCAATCCTTAAGCTTCTTTATTGTGGGATTGTATGGGGTTCACCATTGGGAATTTGGTTGACTAATTATGGTTTGGCGTTAATGTTCCTTTTGGCTTCTTGTTCAACATACAATTAATGCATTTATGGTCTGTTGTGGAACTCTTGTTAAAGTTCTTCACTAGGTTGTTTTTCCTTTTTTTTTTTATATATATTTTCCTTGACTTGTACTTATTTTCACTCTGTTATGCCGCCTTACCCAGCACCTGTAGCTTATTGGTCCTTTCTGGGGTTAATGAATATATGTGTGCACCGTCTTTTTTGCAGGGCTCTTTTAATGCCTCCCATTAAAGTTCAGTATAGTGCTTCTTATTATCCTTTGTACCACTAGCCAATTATGATGCATTTTGCTTCCCTTATTTGGGTACTGAAAGTTATTTGGGCAAAAAATATTCACCACGTCTTGGTTCTTGTGGAATCATGGTATGAATTTTTCTTTCCTCAGATGTTTATGCTCTCATAGGGGTTTTTCAAATTGCAGCTAAGCAGATTTGGAGCGAGCCAGTTATAAAGGGCACACCACCTACCCCAAGAGACAGCCACAGTTGTGCAACTGTTGGAGATAATCTGTTTATATTTGGCGGAACTGATGGGAGGAACCCTCTCAAGGATCTGCATATATTAGATACTTGTGAGAAATCTTAATAATTTCTACTCTCTCTGATGATAAACGATCCTTGTTAATTATATGGATTGCGATTGTAATCTCCTAATATCTAATTCACGCAGACAACTCAAAAGAATTTATGTTGAATCATCTTCATTACAGGGTCTTATTTGTTTTTGTTATTTTATCAGCATCACATACATGGATATCACCTAGTGTAAGAGGTGAGGGACCAGAGGCACGGGAGGGTCATAGTGCAGCCCTTGTTGGTAAACGTCTCTTCATATTTGGTGGCTGTGGGAAATCGTTGGAGAATAACGTTGAAGTGTATTACAACGACCTTTACATATTAAATACTGGTAACTTCTTCTGTGAATTCCTTTGTTTCAAAACTTTATCTACATTAATTGCTTAACTTTCAGGGCATAATTTACTGTTATCATTCTGACCTTGCATTAGCGTGCAATCTCATATGTATGTTTCAGGAGTTCATCAGAGGGCTTGACAATTGCTTAGTTATTATCCATTTTTACCTTGCATTACCATATAATACGATCCCTGCATTTGAAAACTTTAGCTGCATTTTGTGGTAGTTGCCCAACTTTCTGGCTAAAGTTGGTTGTGATCATTCTAACCTCAAATTAGTACACAGGATTCAATCTGTTCCCAGTTCCCCAACCCCAGCATCCCCCCTCTATTTATGGGAATTTATTGTAAAGAATTGCACTCCATCGTTATTGTCTATGGGTTTTTAATATGGTGGTCTGTTACAGTAGTAGATGACTTCTTGAAACATGGAATGGATAATTTTACATTTCCTTTTTGTCTTCTTCCAGAGACATTTGTATGGAAACGTGCAACAACATCGGGCACTCCACCTTCTGCACGTGATAGCCACAGTTGCTCATCTTGGAAGAATAAAATCATTGTGATCGGTGGTGAAAATGAACATGACTATTATATGTCTGATGTGCATGTTCTAGATGCAGGTTTGTTCCTTTCTTATGTATGATAATCTGAATGCCCATGTTGCTCCATCTTATACTCAAACACACGCACACAACTATATGCACTCTACACATCCTCATCTTGTCATTTGTATGGAACCACATAACATATTTCAATGCAATCGTGCAGCATGCTTGTTCATGTAAGAATATATGTGTCTTTATGCTAAATATGCCAATTTTGTTTGAAATTTCTTTTGTTAATAGTTTTTATTTCTTGTTTGTTATTAGAAACTCTTGTTTGGAAGGAGCTGGACGTCTTTGGTCAAAAGTTGACACCTCGAGCTGGCCATGCTACTGTTGCATTTGGAAAGAATTTATTTGTTTTTGGGGGATTTTCAGATGCTCAAAATTTATATGATGACCTATATATGCTTGATGTAGGTATGTAACTGCAGTCTTGCTAAATTGTTTTAAAGGCAGACCAAAAGATTCACTTTTTTTTCTTCACCACATTCCAAAAAACAGAAGGAGAGAATTTTGTGCTCCTCTTTTGACATTCTACATTCAATATTTGAATCTTTGACAGCTTGTTGGGCATTAACAGAGTATACCATTCAATAGGATATGTTTTGTCTATTCCTTTATTTGGCTAGTCCTTCATGACTTTAATTGAATACAACCCTTTATAAAATGACTTGTTTGATAAAATCATAATTCTTTCCAGAAAAATATGATTTACTCAATAATTAAATTAATGGGTTGAACTGATTATGTGCTTCGTGCTTTTACTTTATCTTTCCTAATTTCTCTCTTATCAATGTGTATCTTTTTCATTCTAGTGGAATTTCCTATGGACTCCTGACATATGCCATAGCTTTTATGGCAGTAGAATCTAGGCTGTTTAATTGCCTTCCTGAGGCAGGATCTATGCACAGATAACTAGAATCAAAGGACTTGAAGTTTAGTTCATGTTTTTTAAGTTTTGTAGTACCATTTGAAAAGAAGTTGATTACCTTCAAAGTGAAGAACAAAGATATAGGTTTGGTGTAAATGTTTACAAGTGATAAGAATTCTTTTATGATACAGAGAAATTAAAAAGAAAAAATAGAATTCATTATGTCTATAAATGGTTGTTCAGTCAATTAATATAATCAATTAAATCCATCATATAACACAATGTGTATCAATTGAAAGAGTTCAATCCGATCCTTTCAGTTTATAAAATCAACCAAACACAAGAAAAGAAATTAACAAATCTATTCAACCTAACTTATGAATGAATGAATTTCAATTCATTGCATTGGTTTGCAAGATGTTTTGCCAAACAAGCTGTGAACCCATAAAGCCACCTAGTTTACCCCATGGGTTTTGGGAATGAAAATCCAGATAAAAGATTTTCTATGATACGAAAGTGCATCTGCCAGACATTTGAATGCTTTTGTCTATTATGTGAGACTTGTGAGACATACAATATAGGCTATAATCAGAAGCATCTGCCTATTTGGTGTGGCTAGCTGAAGCTGTCATTGCCTGTTATTTCTCCATAATGTAGCAACTGCAGATTTCATCTACAAGATTTCTTTTTTAGTAGCTTTTAAAAATGAGCTTAATTGGATCTAATCTTAATTTGCATGATTTGTAAATGAATTATGCATTTTACTTCTTGTTGCAGAAACCGGTGTGTGGACAAACGTGATTACTACAGGTGATGGACCTTCTGCACGTTTTTCTATGGCTGGGGACTCCTTGGATCCTTTAAAAGGGGGTGTACTTCTGTTCTTTGGTGGTTGCAATAGGAGTCTTGACGCACTGGATGATATGTACTACATTCACACAGGTTCTGTAGTATTGGATCAAGTTCTTCTTGTTTTTTAGTTATGAACCTCTATCATTTTTCACATTTGAATGATCTTAGCTATATGTTGTTTTGATGATGTCGTGTGTTGCGTCATGCAGGAATGAATAGTTTCTGTGATGAGCAGCGAGTAGAAAAATTATCCTTGAGGAAACAGTTGAAAATGAAGTGCCAAGAGCAAAGTCTTTACTCTACTATACATGAAAAAGCTTTGATTACAGTTGACACAATGCCAAGTTATGCCCGACCAGGTAAAATTGGAGAAATATGTATATCATCTTGTTCTGGAGTCAAATTTGGCTGGTGATTATTTGCATTTCTGAACTGACCATTTGCACATTCTCATGCAAATTGTGTGATGAAAATGAACTCACGAGACACCAATGTTGTTACTGATGCTGTCATTAGCTGTTGGTACATGTCTTGGTTCCCTCACTTGCTCTATATTCACAATTCCGCAAAGGCTTTACTTTAATGTGTCAAACTGCTTCTAGCTTTCTTCTGGATTGATCCTTATTTCACTTGTTATTCATCTATTGTTGTGTTGCCTTTCAGTTTGTTTTGGATTTGTTAACCTTGGAGATTGGGTCATTTATTGTCACTGTTCTTGTCATGAGATTGGGTCATTTAAGTTAAAAAGTCTGGGGTACAAAGTGAGAGTGACCACTTGTATCTTGAAAAGCATGGAAGCTGGAGTTGTTGAGTACTGGTTTGTTATTTTAGGGTGGGTACTTTGGGCAGGGTGAAGGAACTTATGATTCTTGTGGGTTTGGAATTCATCCCCATTTTCTTTTGGATTCATTACCCTTATTTTGTGAACATTCTTGATTGAATGATTTTATTCTTGACATCTACCGTGAAAAGGATATTAGAATTATTTTATTTCTTGTGTTTAAACCGGTTTTGTTGTTATTGTTTGAAGGATAGAAACCCTGTTTCCTAGGTATATAAACAAACTACTTTTCAATTATTTTAGAATGTGCTAGAGGAGTTATCAGAGTTTATGGACCTGATAATTCAGCTGAAGATTATAACGTGCAACTTTGATGTTGAATGCAAACTCATTTTTGTATTTTGAAGTGCTTCACGAGTTCCAGTTGCAAGTCTAACTTGTCTAGTATCTCTTTCTGTTGTAATAGTTTATATATACAACATGACGACATGGAAACTTTTTAATTATAGCAAAGTTAACTTACAATAATATATTGTTCTTGATGTTTTTGGGCCTGATAATCGAGGTGAAATTTATAATACAAAGTTCTGATGTTTGATGTGTACATATAATTGTATTTTGAAGCACTTATTGTCTTTGTTTTGCCTCGTATCTCCCGCAATGTTATCAATACCGTACCAGATTTCATACCGGATTGAGTTCTTGAACAGAACTGTACCGATACCGATTGGTGCCAGGTACCATTTCGAAATTTTTTTTTATTTATGAAATAGTCCATACAATTTTTAAAAATTGCAAAATAATCCATATTGGTATATTATACAGTTGTACTGTATAATATCAACCATGCTTTCAAAAATCTTAATAATAAATAATAATAACAATTAATATAAAATAACAATAATTTTTAAATATTTTATATATAAATAATAGCCATAATTAGTAAAAATAAAGACAATTATCATCATACAATTATAAAAAAAGAATAATACAAAGTATTTAAAATATTACAATACAAAAATATTTTTTCAATTTATAAAATTGTCTGTGAATTTTTTTAAAATTACAAAAAATTTCATTGTCATATTATAAATTTGTAAATTATTTAATTTAGTTTTTTGTTTATATCTTATTTATTTTTAGTTTATATACATCTTTATTATATTTTAATTATTTCTATATATAATATTTATCTATATATAATATATATCTATATATAATAATTATCTAAATATAATAATTAATTGTAAAATAATGAAAATAATT
>JANVCL010000007.1:12096277-12106300 GCA_026546855.1 Erythroxylum incrassatum
CTAATTGTTTAATTTAACAAATATAATGTACAAAATAAAAATTATTCTATAAATTAATAAATATTAATTTATCGATATATTAATAAAATATTTATTTATCGATAAATTAATAAAATATTTATTTATCGATAAATTAATAACCCCGTATAAGATAATAATTTTTCAGATCCCAAAAATATTCATTTATAGAGGTTTTACACATTTTTCAACTCGCTTGTTCACTTGAATTAATATTATAAATCTAACCTCAATCTCATGAAATAGTAAAACTTCACTCTTTGCGTAAAAATCTATAATTAAGTTGTTGTATTTGAAAAGTCCGTACTTATCAATTTTTTATGGAAGCAAATCCAACAATGTGAACCCCCAGAATGTTGAAATGCTGGTAACTTGAAGATGAAAGTAATGCGAGAGTAAATCATGACGCTGATCGATAACCACCAAAACACGACAGGCGTGAATCGTGAGAATCGTGGCATTTGCTATAAAGGCCAACCTGCACCAACTACTCGCCTTCCCTACATGTGTTGGAAGTAGTTACCATTAAATTACATTAATACCTTTCAGCAAAAAAAACATACATTACCAACAAACAGTTCGATCCCCACCTTCCGGGGGCTCTTCGGGCAGTTGACGAGCTTTTGCCCTAACAGGAAGTGTAATTGAAGACAACTTAGTTTCTCAATTAACTTTCAGAAAGATCTGTCATGTATGCAACCAAATGGTAAATTATATCTCTAACATGGATACCATGTATGCAATGATCTGTCAATGTCTTACAATCCCAGCGAGTTCACAAAAGTAACTAAATTATGCTTCCAGATAATACACGTCTCACAAATGGAATAAATAGCTCTAAAGCTAATGTACATAAGCGGGTTAGGGTACGTATATCTCTTAAAACTAATTCATCTGATTATTCTCTGGCTTCCTCTGGAAAAGAAGTGATCCTAATATGACAGCAATGCCAGTGATTGCAATGGTGAACAGGAATCTTTTCTTTGAAAACTCAGGTGGCTGTCTTCTTTGTGCTCCTTGTCCTCTTTCAACAGGTCTCACATCCCTTCAGCCCATATTCCAAATAAACTTGATTATTACAAAATTACAGAAAGAAACAAGCTAATAAATTTCTAGTAAAACTGAAACATGGCAAAGAAAGTGACAGAAAATGAGGATCAGTAATATGGCACCAAAACTTGAGTGATTTCTCTGCGAGTTGGTGCAGGTAAACAATGGAGGAAGATTTCCTCCTCCAAGTACAGATTATTTAATGCACAGTAACTGGGATAATATGTATTCATACTTCATAACAAATTAGACACAGATTTAACAGTAAAATATTGAAAGAGAAAAACACCCCACAAATAACTATAATCCAAAATGAAGCCACATGTTCAGGTATTTCTGCATCTTTACTTTAATTTGGCGTACAATACCAGTCAAATAGCCCATAACGTTTATGGATCAGAGCACCAGAAAAGGGGTGCAGGTGAATTATGAATACTTACAGCATGATCAAATTTTTTTTTAAAAAAAAGCAAATTAATCAGATTTAGAAGGTATAACATAATAAGCCCTGTGTATAACACAGTTCAAAACAAGCAAGAAAAAAAAACAATTCAACTGTATGTCTACAAAGCATCATAAAGAACCATCAACATTCACATTCTCAGAAGGGTAGAAATATACCTGGAAGTTCCCACGTTATCATCTGGTACACCAGTGCACCTATTTTCATGGTTATACCTCTCTCGAAGTCTAATGTACTTATTGCACAAGGAACAAAGTTCTGTTCGGTTCCCACATACCTCCTAAGTTAAACCCAAAAAAAAGAAGAAAAAAAATCATGGTGCTAAAATAGGCAACTGAAAAATCTATCTTCATGCTATTCAACAATAAGCTTTACCTGATGCTCGGCTAGATCAATTGCAGGCAATGGAAATTCACAGAACTCACAGGTGACAATCCTTTGGGGGCAATTTTCACCCTTATGGATGGCTAAAATTTCACGTTCCATAGTTTCACTGCAGAGCGAGCAGGCTACCTGGTCCATATAGGTTAGTCAGCAAAGAAGAGAACAGAAATTCAGAATCAATAGTTAGCTATAAGTAAAATTCTCTTCACAAAAATTACTTTATTGATCTATTATTATATGAGTAACATGAACCAGAACAGCTCGGTGACCATTTCAATCTTCAATATCAAGTTTAGAGAGAAGAATGCTGATGACTCAGAAAAACAAGATATCATCATAATAAGTACCAAAACTAATGAGCAGCTTAAAGTGGCAATACCTTTTTACCATATATTCCTAAAATAGTTACCACATTGCATAAGCAGTTCTTAAAGGAATATAATAACTTCAACTGTGCTGGATAGAGAAAATAACAAAAGTTGATCAAAGTATAAGCACAGAGAGTTGGCTTCCACTTCAAATTACCCGATAGCTATGCTTCAGGTCCATAAACCATTGACCAAAACATCCAGACAGACCCAACAATGTCAACATCAGTCCCAATAAGTTACTCATCATCATCATGAAGCCCCATCGAATATCAAAACCCGATCTACTTGTGATGAAAAAATTTTAAAAAAAATCCTAAATACGCCAATGGAAGATCCAAATAAGTAGAAACTGATTGAAATAAGGCACCAAGGAACCTTATTATCATCCACCATATATTTCTGCCATTCAAACTTATGTGACCTGTCCATCTCCCACTTCTTTCCTGACAAAACCACCAAAGACCCAAGATCTATTCATCACCTAGTTGAGTTGAACTGATCATCAGTAGTATGCTAACAAGCATTCATATAACATCTCATTGTTTATATGTCAATTTTCTGAATGAAAAAAAGTTCACTCATTTACTTGGAAACAAGATACGAATGAGCAGAGTGACTTCCTTTTCAAAGGAAGTCACATAAGGGTTTTACGATAAACAGCTAAATAATCAAAATCAGCATACCGGAGCATGAGTATTCAAGAAATGTTCTTCGGCATGTTTCTTTGGTATCATATCACCACAAACTTTACACCTCTCAAGATTCCGAGAACAATGTGCAAAATGCAAATCAATATTGGACAAAGGAATAGCCCTGTCACTGGAAACATAAAACAAATATTACTCAGCCACATGATTCATTATACCAGAAAATCGCATATCAACCACATCATGTTTTAAAATCTCAAAAGTATGATTTCCATGGGCTTTTGATGTGTTGAATTACGCATTTTATATCACATATCAAAGTCATACAAAAAAAGAAGAACTCAATTCACAAGATATATTATCATTCAGCTAAAGAAAGGTTTGTAATGAAATTCTGCTAATTATACAATCCAATGGCTAGCACATTCATCCACATACCGAAACACGTATCACTTCCCATTAGTTTCTTTTAATCGATAGTAAAGCATGACAACAGATACAGATATCTCAAAGAGACAAATAAGAGTCCAGACTTGGCAAAAATGTTTGCCCTCACAGATTTGACACCAAGACCATATTTCCTTCCTTGGAGCAGATTACGGAAACATAGCACTAATATCCAAATTTGCCACAAAACTAATTATTCTCTCTATCCAAATTAACGGTGTCAAAGCCTTCAAAGACATTTTCCCAATCATCCAATTAAACTTCAACCAAAATTGTGGAAACTTTGACTCATCGGTGAGTTTAGCAGAGGTGCACAAACAACATTGAAAGATCAAGAAGGAGATCAAATGAGCTCCATTCAAACAAATCCAGACAACTCAAGATAATTTAAAAGCAATAAGTCTGATTTTGGTCTAACTTCTAAGCATAGTACAAGAATGTGATTAATTGTCACATAACTACAGAAAATACAAAAATTCATATCAAAGAATCCCGCAAACAACCAAGATCGGTAAAACAAACAATTAACAGTCAAACCTTCTGCATACCCAGGATAAAAAAACAACAAAACATTTCAAAAAAATAACCAGCGGAGCAAAACTACGACCAGAAAGTTCTAATTTAAAACTACCAGTGACTGCATATCTGCGTGGTCTCCTCGGATACAACCGCCATTCCTTACAATTACGACAGCGTTTGTCTTCTCCGATCAAAATCTTCAATCAAACCCGAAAAGAACGATCAAAAATCAGAGGAAAGAAACGAAAGAAATTAACGGAAGGAAGGGAAAGAGATTGCACCTTGCGGGATAGGACGAATTAATTAAGAAACAGATATGATCTATTGTTACCTCAAACAATCAGTTCCTGAATTATCAGGATATATTTTTATCGCCTTTTCTTCTCTTTATAACTATTTTTGAGAATTTGGGGATTGCGAAGCACACTTACTATGAGTAGCGTGAAACTATTGACCTGGACTCTAACTACAAGTCCTCCATTAATCTAATCTAATACCTTTCTTGTTTGGGCTTTCCATGCAATTTAGTTCTGCGCATTGCGATTCGTTGGGCCTCTTTTAAGGCCAGGTCTTTAGTGAGTTCAAATCGGCTCGATGTTATCAACCGCTCATTAATCACTAAACACTTCCTTTGTGGTATCAGGAAGTGTAGGTCCATCAGAAAACCGTTCATCTTCTCATGCACCTGTAAGGATTTGAATCGTAGTTAATACAAGGAACTATGGGATCTATTCCACAATTGATCACAACTTTAGGCATCCCTAACCAATCAAATTGATCATAATAGGAAACTACATGATGTTGAAAAAAATTAGACGGCATGAATTAGTACCTATCAAATCCCAACTACTTTATTGGCGAGTTTGTCAGATACTAATTAAGCAACTAATCGTCGTCTTCAGTTAGGCACTTTTAGAACGTAACTTCGCTTTCGGGGCCAGTCTCAATCATTTAATTTTGATGTACTTGCGGGTTCTTGCATGTCCTTCATAGAAGCTGAGTTGTGTAGACGTAATTTTAAGACACTGTTGATTGCACCCGGATTAAGTGCTATTGGATTGAATATATTGTCTCACACTTTTAATTATTGAACCATTAAATAATTTATTTAAAATATATAATTTATAAATTATTAGATATTTTTAAAATTTTGTCTTATACTTACTTTAAAAAGAGTACTGCAAATTTCTTGTTACGAGAAAAAAGATAAAGGAATATTTAACAGAAACAATAAGGTATACTTGAGTGAAAAAGATTATTAGTAAAAATCTTGGTTTTATTAAGAGGTCAACCCTTTTTATTGTAACTACACTTGTGCTCTTTTATATATAAAAAAATTAAGAATGTCAATTTTAACTTAATTGGTCCTATTTGATTTTAGCCCGAGTTGGGCGGATCACGGGTTAAAATTGTTTGGCCAGATCAAAACGTCAAAACTGGCACTCATAACCTATCCGGTCGGGCTGAATCAGACTAGGAGTGACCTGGATCCAACCGACCTATAGATATCCTTATAAAAACGTGCTTATTTTACGTTTAGCATCATTAGGATGAAGCAAAATCCATTATTGTGGAGTTAATAAAGTGACGAGACATCACTATCAAGTAACGCGGACTTAAGTACGCATATAATTTCCCATATAAATCATCTTTTCGATTGGTACCTACCTAGGGCGGTGGCTTACCTACTAGATAGTTGGTAGGTTCACATATACTGCCAATGAATACGTATACATATGTGTACGTGTGCAAGAAGAGTAAATGATTAAGGTTAATGATTAAACGAAGCTTATTCAGTAAGTTATTTGAAGATGCATAATTAACCCATAATTGAAAACCCAAAGAAAAGTAGAACTAAAGAAAATAATAATGGAATGTAACTTCTCTATTTTTTTTGGTTTTAGACTAGGGTATTCACCAATGAATCGAGTGATTAATCCTCTCGCTAATTTGTAGGTACCTTATAGAATGAGACAACTGATTTAAAAATTTAAGGCTACTTCATATTCAAAATTAAGGATCGATGTAGCTTCTCTCTTTTTCGCTATGTTTGATATTTAGAGAATAACATTATATTAAGCTTTATTATGTGAAAAAAAAGTGAACATTATTATGTGCCATTTACTAATCCCATAACCAACAAAAAATATTCATCATAGTTGTTAGATTGGCCATAAACAACTTTTTACCATGGCGTGATGACAAGTTAGAAAAAGTTAATTATTTAAAGTTCCATAGTAAGTGTCACTTCTTAAATTTAAGACGTAGATGAAGTGATTTTGAATTAGGATCATGATTTTACTGCTAAATCAAATTTATCCTTCGATGATTCCATTTGGGCAGTGACGTGATGGGATATCAATTATCACAGCCAATAACTTTTACTCTCACACATTTCCCATGTGGTTAGGCCTAACTCCAAAATGGGTGGTAGGTGGAACCACATTTAAAGCAAATGTACTTGGCCTCTCTTTCCAAAAGAGGAGGGCTAATCTCTTTAATTTTGTTGAATAAGAAGTGAGAGTGCTTCTTCGCACAACTTTGGCACCTTAGCCTCTTTAATGAAAACCACAAATAGCAAAACTTACAAGGGGATTCTTGGGAAAGAGGCATTTTCCACTTTCCTTTTGCAGTGTGTACAATAAACTACTGAAATCATGCGAAGATCAACTTTTCTTACCTTGGTTGAAGCACTAATATAATTTTGCTGATGATTGACACTTGTCCATGCTTTATGTTGGAGTACCCGAAGACTACGTTATTTTATTCACTTACCTTGATTACCGGTTAGTTGACAGGACAAATTCTTGCATGTGTAGTTGCCAAGAACGATCACATTATCTTATTGGTAGCCTCATTTTATTCACGGGGGAGCAACCAATCAAAAGTTCAACTCAAGGACGGGCAGTCTCAAACTCCTATATTTTTTGTTGTGTCCAGATAATATAGTATCATTATATTCTATGCACGAGAGCTCGACCATCACTATACGCTTTAAAAGCCAACCTGTGCAGAAAGAGAGCTATATATGCATCAAAAGACAAAAGTTGATCATGAATGATGGATTCTTTTGATGGTGAGGCCACAAAAATTTTGGGTTACGGTCTGAAGCTTTTTCCCGTTAGACTAATTAAGTTCCACAGAAGCCTTGAGAAGCACTCTCGATTGGAGAATATTTCGATAGCCGCCTGACGGGCTAAGGTTCCCAAGAACTTGGGCGAGCAAGCACAGAAGTTTTTGTATCGACTGGGTTGAATATGTTCAGTTTTGCTGCTTCTTCCTATAAAATTGTGTTGGGCAGAAGGGTATCAATATAAACGATGGTTCAGCCAGATTTTGCTGGACTGGAATATCGTCATTCTGATTCATGATTTCGTAGAACTTCGATTAAGTGATACCTGAAAAATAAATAAAGACTCTCCGGAAGTTGTTTCCCGGAAGGCCCCTCCTACGCTCAAGTCAGTCTTTTATGCAAGTTTAGGTTTCGGTGAGCAAAGAGACAACTAGGGTTTGTAGTTCATACCTCTATCATGGTTGAACAATACCTTATATATGCAGTAGGTTGCCATTAGATTTAGGTCTCTACTTGAATCATCGTGTTTGCATGAGAAACGATCTCCCGCTATCAGGCCGTTTGTGTCTGGGCTTAAAGGTGGGCCTCCTTAGGCCGAGCCTCATATGGCCGACCCGACCAAACGCCATAAGAATCCGTAATTATTATACCAAAAAAAAGATGGTTTCGTAAGTAGTGCACATTCTCAGGGATAGTTCGTTGCCACAAGGGAATGATAATAAGAATAAAAATAAATATGGTAAGAAATGAGAATAAATATTATCATTATAATTATGATGATTGGTTAAGAGAAATGGATGATTACCATTACTATTGATAGTGGTTGGTTTGTAAAAAATATTGTAATTAATTAATTATAATATATCATTTAATTAAAATATTGTAATTAATTAATTACAATATTTTAATGAAAGAATTATATTTTAATTAATTATATTAAAACTAATTAATTAATTATAATGTAATTAATTAATAACAATAATATTTTAAGTAATCATATTGTAATAATTATATTGTAATTAATTAATTAATTACATTATTTTAATTAACTAATGAATTAAATTTTAATTAATTAATGACAATATTTTAATTAATAAATAATCATATTTTAATTAGTTATATTTTAATTAATAATAATAATTTAATTAATTATAATGCAATTAATTAAATAATAATATTTTAATTATTTATATTGTAATTAATTAATTACAATATTTTAATTAATGAATGAATTTTTATTTTAATTAATTATATTGTAACTACTTAATTAATTTTTAAATTAATTATAATGTAATTAAATAATAATAATAATATTTTAATTAATTAATTAATTATATTTTAATCAATTAATTAATTACAATATTTTAATGAATGAATGAATTATATTGTAATTAATTATATTGTAATTAATTTCAATATTTTAATTAATGAATAATTATATTTTAATTAATTAATTATATTTTGATTAATTATCATGTAATGTAATTAATTAATAATAATATTTTAATTAATTATATTGTAATTAATTATATTTTATCAATCACAATATTTTAATGAATGAATGAATTATATTTTAATTAATTAATTAATTTAATTATATTGTAATTAATTAATTACAATATTTTAATTAATGAATGGATTATATTTTAATTAATTATATTGTAATTAATTAATTAATAATATTATTTTAATTAATTATATTGTAGTTAATTAATTGTATTTAATTGAGGGTATGGAGGATTCTCCAAAAGTGGGATATCAAACTATTGTCTCTATAATGATAATCAACAACCAATTACTCAATTTTCATTTCTTACCCATTAACCTCTTCCCAAACTCATCAACCAAGCACCCCCTTAATATTTTAATTTTTGTTTAATTATGCAATGTTATTAAAATATACAAGATACATCAACTGAATATTAAAATTATTAAATAACCAATTATTCGTTCATTATTATTGGAAATAATTATAAAATATAATTATTAAAAGTCAGAAACTCAGAAAGAAATTACTGGTTTCGTTCTTGAAGGCGGTGGCTAGCAAATCATTGAATAATGCATTGGGACCATCATTTACACCCTCAGTAAATCCTTCCGTTGTTTGAACCCTTCTTTCTTGATGATTATATGACTGTTTTAGCCTTTTCAACAATCAACTTACATCCTCATTCTTTTGACAGGAGGAGAAAAAATTACACAAAACTGATCATAGATCGACTAACCCTTTTGATCTTCCATATGATTATGAGCTAAAGCTAAGTGAAATGGTATGTTGCAGTTGTAGCTCTTATTGGATTGGCAGCTAATAACTTTTATCTCAATTGTCTGTGTGAGATAGTGTGAATCTTCTGTGGCTCGTAGCTTACTATTTGTTAGTCCAAAATAGCTCCATTTCTTAGTCTAAAATAGTTTACTATTTCTTAATCTCTTAGAATCCATCTACACTGGAAAATTATAAATTGAGGATGTTTTAGTAGCTACCAAGTTACTAGTATGGGAGAGAGAATTGTTATTTTATTAACCTTTGCTTCTTCACCTATGGCTTCACTTAATTTCAACTTTGTGAACTTTTGCAGTTCTTCGACATGCATTCTTTGCAAAATGTCCTACCTGCTACCCATTTGCCTGCTAGTCTACTTGGTGATGTCACACAACCATGGTTTCCTTAAAAAGTTGTTTGGTAAGGATGAGAGGGTTCATAATGTAATGTAGTGAAATATTTTTTAAAAGATGGATAGAATAGAATGGAATGTATAATAAATAACTTTTATACCCCTTATATTAAAATGGTTGTTGCATGAGGTTTATTATTTTATTATTAATTATATAAAAATATTAGTATTAATTATTTAATATTTTTATTTTATTTTATTTTATGTGATTTATATTTAAAAATAATGTATATTAAAGAATATTTTTAATATATTTTCTATTTTCATTAATAATAATTTTAATAAATTTTTTAATTTTATTATTAATTATATAAAAATATTATTATTAATTATTTAATTTAATTTAATTTAATTATATATATAAACAATTTATTTT
>JANVCL010000007.1:12112923-12136930 GCA_026546855.1 Erythroxylum incrassatum
TCCAGATCAATCATCACAATTCATCAATTTCATCTAATACATTCTAATTTCCAAGAAAAAGGTTCGGGGTCCAACAACCAGGGATGGAGACATTAAGCTTTGTTATTTCTTTTGTTTTCAATTCTATTATGAGGAGCTAAATCTTTGTCTTGGTTAAGGAGTCCATGTTATATGTTATTATGGTGAGATGTTTTGAATATAATTTACGTTGTTAATGAACATTGGATATCTTCGGATCTATTCTTTCTAATTGAATTCGTTGATTTCTAGATGTGCAACTAGAGATTAATTGGTTCAATCGCTAGATTAACGAAATATGACGTTCAGTTTTGGTAATCATAAGTAGCAATTAGGATTAACTTCTCTACATTAGAGTCGGAAATTCTAAGAAGATATTTGCTTGATTGATTGCATGTCGTACATGTATTTCACTTGCTCGTGCATTATAATGCTATTATTCAATTACACCTATAATCGTATCTAGGTTATTGTTTAATAAGAATGCTATGATATATGTTTCTAGTCATTACTCTTAAGAGAAAACTTCCCCAATGAATGTTTGTTAATGATTACAATTTTATATCGAAGATCCATAATAGCATGATAACATCGGTGACCCGAAATCAAGATATTTTCTTATTGACTTTTCAGATTGAATTACTGCTTTCGATTTGTGATTTTTTTCTCTTAATTTTTTGATATTGTCGTGACCAAAACTCCCTTTTTATTTTCGTTATTTGTGTCGTTTGAATTCGTAATTCTATTACTGCAAAGATTCCTCGTAGGAACAATATTCGCTTACCGCTACTACATTAATTTGTTTTAACGGAAGTGATTTCTTTCGAATTTGGTTGCAAGCGACAGCATCACCAGACCAAGTGGGAGAATGTTGAAATATTCTCGTTCTCCATATGATTCACAACTATCACAACGTTTCTAAAACAATGTGATGGTCTGTTGCTGTCCGTTGTCTCTGAAATGGGTAGAGCAATATATGGATAGTTATGGGTTGTGTTAGGTCCCTAATCTTCAACTTTCATTTTTTAGAAAAATTTACATCATTAACTTGAGAATTTTGAAGAGGTTAGAAGTTTTAGAAATACTTTATTTTTGGCAATGAGATTTAATAAGTGGATAAAGTTTTTTTGGATAGAAATGACCGAAGGTATGGTTGTTTCGGTTATGCTTCCGCCTATATATATATATATATACATGTTTATATACACCCACACGCATATGTGTATGTGTGTGTATATATATATATATACATACGTGTTGTTGATATATACGTGAGGAATTTCTACGTGATACATGAAATGCATGTAAATGATTTAAATTAATATTTGGCATTAGAGCATGTTGTATACGTCTGCCTTGCGACTATTAAACTTGTCCTCTGTGGTGCTCTGTTTTGGTTTCTGGGTGAGTTGATTTTTTGCCAATATATCTTTGTTTGATTGCCGACATGATGGCGTTGGATAGACGTTGGGTTGGGTCCCATCCTCTCTTCCGGTTATAAAACATATGATAATACTATTTAAATAAATGAGGATTCACTTTATTAATAACAAATCAAACTCTAAAAAATTTGATGCAATTTATTTGTTTTTTCTTCATCTTTTGAACCATAAGAAATAAGAAGCAAATTACAGCTCTCATCGTTCATTGATCATCAATCTAGTGTGAAGATTATTGTTTATCATGCAAAACTCTACATTAATGACACAAACTTTAGCTCACCCAGTTGTTTTAAAGCACACGTAACTTGTTCAATAAAATACGTAAAGAAGAGTATGATTTTCAAACATAAAAGATTCTTGGTCACGAAAAGTGAACCAACGTCGCCGCTCTGAGTCTAAAAAACTGAGTAATATTCAAACAATGCTAAACTATTTAGGCTTTAAAAGTTTTAGCCTCCGAATTTTAATTATAAAAAGGTTTTTTTAAGCCAACTATTCATAGACTAATCTTCACTTACATCGAATAAATCCTTAAAAAATAAAATAATAGCTAAATAAATTTCTTCCCCAAAAACTAAGGAATAAAAGCACTTAACTACTTACATCAACCTATTTGGCCAAAGTAACTCATACAGAAATTATACGTACCTGAGGGGACCTTTATTGGCTCCACCGACAGCAGAGGAATATGTCATTTTATGTGTTTAGACAGCAATCTAGAAACTTTTATTTTCTTTAATTTATTGCAACTTTTCTTAAACATTGGTCGCAATTACCACTATAACCTTGTATACATTTTTTCACCGGACTTGCGTGTAATAAACAAAATTTGGACCTGTTTGCTTGTTGCAAGGACTTACCAATCATTGCCTTTCAGGAAGGATATAGTGGTAATTGACCATTGACATGTTTCGCACTCTCTCCCTCCTGCACACCCTCACAAGACACAAGTTGAAGTTACAACTGTCTAAAAAACGGTTGATGACAACTTTTAATTATAATCTGAGCTTCTAGTTGAACAAGAGGCCAGTACTTCTCCTATCTTACTCTCTCTCTCTCTCTCATCCTGATCTCGAGATAGACCAGGGCAGCAGAATACTTCACATTCACGACTTAAGTCTGCATCAAGAAAATTAATGGAGTCTGTCTCATCTTCAGCTATTGGATTCATTATCAAGCTTGGTTCTTTAACCATTTTGCTAGTCTTCTTACTTTCATGCTTCACATTGAGATCTACAGGTTAGTCTTGCTTTTTCTCACATTAGGCGTAAAGATGTAATCTAGAGCTTTGAGTGTTCTTTTCTTTCGGTTCTTTGAACTGGGGTCTGCTAGCTCAGTTTGTTAACTGCTTGAGGCAGGATAGTCTTCCATGGCTTGTGATTTATAGTGTCTGAGAGACACTAGAGGGCAGTTATACTTCCCCTTTCACTGACATGGAAAACTGAGTTTCTATCAACATGCGGTTTTAAGTTAGGATCCTCAAGTTTTGGATTGGTCTATCTGATGTTGCTGTTCGCTATATCTGTAAGAAAGTATATGACTCACCATCCTTCTAAAAAACACTTAGAAAGTGAAAATTGGGAATCGGGAACTTGGTTGGCATGCTACTTACGTTCTGAAATTACATCACTTTTACCATCCTTCGGTCTGGGTGTTTCCACTGCTACATGGAGTAAGAATTATATGAATTTTGGAACTGAAATTCTCATTACGGTGTTGGTTTATTTGCAGAAGCCTATGATGCTCTCGATCCAATTGGAAATATTACAATCAAATGGGACATAATGAGCTGGACACCGGATGGTTATGTTGTAAGTATAATGAAATTTTAGAGCTTATGTTTGCTTGTTAGTGAATATAAAAAATCAATTAAGTTGGCCTCACATAATAGCTTAAGTTATTGTGGTGAAATGATCACTTAATATGGTATCAGAGCCTTTGTAATCAAGTAGTCGTGAGTTCAAATCCTATTACCCAACTATTATTCAGCACAAAATAGAGTGGGTCTGTGCAAGTTTCAAGCCCAAAGGACTTTTATTTGAGGAGGTGTGTTAGTGAATATATAAAACCAATTAAGTTGACCTAACACAACAGCTTAAATTATTGTGGTGAAATAGTTACTTAACAGCTTCTAGCCTTACAATGACTGGTATTTCTGGTCAAGATCATTAGGGTGGGATATGACCCCGGCCTAGTTACCTTTTTAGAGTTTCTGCAGACTTCCAGTTATATATAATTGATTTAATGACTTCTATCCATCTTTTTGAGCTCATCATCCGCAAATAAAATAAATGAGTAACGATTTTGCTCTCATCAGTTGAATTAACAGGCTTTCTAGTTGAACAGATTTATAGAACTCAATCTAGCCTTCATAGATCATTGTTAAAAATTTCCTGTTTCTTCTCCTTTTTGTTTGTCCTTTACAGGCGGTTGTTACAATGTATAACTTCCAGCAATATCGCCACATTCAAGCACCAGGCTGGACATTGGGTTGGACATGGGCGAAAAAGGAAGTAATCTGGAGTATGATGGGAGGCCAAACCACTGAACAAGGGGATTGTTCTAAATTCAAGGGAAACATCCCACATTGCTGTAAGAAAAATCCGACTGTTGTGGATCTATTGCCAGGAACTCCTTACAACCAGCAGATTGCAAATTGCTGCAAAGGAGGAGTGATTAATGCATGGGGTCAGGACCCCTCTACTGCTTTGGCCTCATTCCAAGTTAGTGTGGGTGCTGCTGGAACCACAAACAAAACTGTCAGGGTTCCCAAGAACTTCACTTTGAAAGCACCAGGACCTGGATATACTTGTGGTCCTGCAAAGATTGGGAAACCGACTAAATTCGTATCAGCAGATAAAAGGAGAATTACTCAAGCTTTAAGTAAGTCATCTACTTACAGTTTCAGAAAGAGTTTTATGGAAGTGGAAATGTAATGTAATCAGCTCACCATGCTCTGATCACATTTCCGTGCTATTGTGGCAGTGACCTGGAACGTTACTTGCACATATTCGCAATTTCTGGCTCAGAAGACACCTACCTGCTGCGTTTCTCTCTCCTCCTTTTACAACGACACAATAGTGGGATGCCCAAGTTGTGCTTGTGGATGTAACAATAAAACAGTATCTGGAAGCTGTGTAGAGTAAGCTTTGTGCATGTATTTAATTTTGTCAACCGTTTTGTGGAACTATCTCATTCATCATGCTCTTGGTCCTTTTCCCTTAATGCATGTCACAGCCCTGACACTCCACACTTGGCCTCGATTGTCTCAAGTCCAAGCAAATCAGACAATGCACCTCTACTCCAGTGTACCAGCCATATGTGCCCAATACGAGTCCATTGGCATGTCAAGATAAATTATAAGGAGTACTGGCGTGTGAAGGTCTCAATTACGAACTTCAACTACCGCATGAACTATACACAGTGGAATCTAGTTGTTCAACACCCCAACTTTGATAACCTTACCCAGATTTTCAGCTTTAACTACAAGTCATTAACTCCTTATGAAGGGTTAAGTAAGTTAAAACCTGCCATCTTTACATCTCTACTTTCATCATTTGTGTTATGAAAGCTTGCACAAGATTCTTATCTTTCCACTTCGCAATACAAAATTCTTGATTTGCAGATGATACGGCCATGTTATGGGGAGTTAAGTTCTACAATGATTTGCTATCACAAGCTGGTCCTCTCGGGAATGTACAGTCAGAACTGCTTTTCCGAAAGGATACATCAACTTTCACATTTGAAAAGGGATGGGCATTCCCCAGAAGGATCTCTTTTAATGGTGAAAACTGTGTAATGCCTCCTCCAGATGCCTACCCATGGTTGCCAAATGGCGTTTCTCGGCAATTCGTGTCTCTCCTTCCTCCTCTCGTCACACTATTGGTGTATATGATTGCCTTTTTGGCTTAAACATGATTAGATATGTTAGCAAGGATATTTGTTGTTCCAACAATCTGAATTTTGGTACTGCTCCGTGAAGTCAAGTCAGTCCAGTTTATGGTGTTGGAATGAGAAAGTGCAGCAGGTTTAAGCAACAAATAGGTTTGCACTATAATGCTGCTCCACATATCCGGGCTACTTATTGTATTGTGAATGCAAGTAACATTCTTTTCTTCATAATCAATTTTTGTCAAGAATGATTTTTACTTCAATATTTTTTATGTTACACTTTATGTGTTGTATCCATATGTGTAAACAGGTACTCGTAGAATTTGCAATTATTATATTGATTTGTTCATGTTAATGTTCGTATACTTTTATAATTACTTTCCGTTACGCTGTATCATTATCAAACAACTTAAATGTAACATTCATGAGATCGAAGGTGAATAAACAGGACATGAAACAAGGCTCGAGAAAAGAAACCATCAAATTTGCAGCTATGTATTATAAAGTTTCCCAGAAAATTTGAGGATGTGGGGTGAGGAATCACAT
Organism: Erythroxylum incrassatum; assembly: GCA_026546855.1. NCBI lineage: Eukaryota > Viridiplantae > Streptophyta > Magnoliopsida > Malpighiales > Erythroxylaceae > Erythroxylum > Erythroxylum incrassatum. Next base: position 12,118,821 of record JANVCL010000007.1, read on the forward strand.
GTATCTAATTAACACGATTAGTCAATACAGAGAGCTAATACACACGAAATCGACGCGTTTGAATTGTTAACGCATGATATCGGTGCAGCTAAAATTGACAATGAATGATTGATGTATCTGCTACGAAAATTTGTGGCCTTTGCAAACCATTCTGCTTTATCAATCTATTTGTCCTTGGGAGGATGGATCACAGCATTGACAGCAATATCAACAGCAGTGAAACTGGCAAAGTAAAGAATGCAACTGGATTTGCATAGGCAGAATTTGGCAGATATGGATATGCGTCTGGTGGGGGTAGCATGCATTCATCGCCATTGAAATAAACTTTCCTAGGAAATGCCCATCCTTGCTTTAATGTAAAAGTGTTCTTGTCCTTCTGTAGAAGCACCTCAGACTGGATGTTTCCGAAAGGGCCAGCTTCCATCAAAAGATCATTGTAAAATTTCATTCCATAGAACATCCCTGTGTCATCTGCAGATCAATAACAGAAGGACTTAATATCGGTGGGTAGGTTCCGTTAAGAAATAAAGTATTTCAAGTTTCAAGGACTTACTGACTGATGCATATGGTACAAGAGGCTTGTAATCGAAACTGAAGACCTGGGTGACGTTGTTGAGATTGGGATGTTGAATAACAAGTGTCCATTCAGTGTAGTTCATCCTGTAGTTAAAATTAGTTACAGCAATCTTGGCACGCCAGTAGTCCTTGTAGTTGACCTTCACATGCCAGTGAACTCGGACAGGGCACATATGATGGGTGCACTGGAGCAACGGTGTATTATCCTTCTTAGGCGTGTTTATTCCCTTCCTGCGAGCCTCCTTGGAGTTACTCCTGCTTTCACGGGGATTGTCTACTCTCAGTTTCAAGATTGTATAACCAAAAAGTTTTAACTGCGAAGATTAATATGTGTGGTTAAGCTAGTAGGGAACGAAAAGAAGTAGCTTACTTAATGCAGCTGTTCTTGTTATGGCAACCGCATGCACAAGTCTGACAAGGAGTGATTGTCTCGTTGTAGAAAGATGAGAATGAAACACAGCAACTAGGATGCTTGGAGACCAGGAACTGTGAGTAAGTGCATGTTACATTCCATGTCACTGCATAAAAGTAATATACGTTATATTGAGTCCTGAATCACCAGTGTCGAGAAAATGCTTAGACCATTACCCTCTATGGCTCAATTGTATTCAATAGAGAAGGTTGAAAACTTCTCAAATCTTAGTGGATGAATTCTACGCTTTTCTGTATACTAAAATGCAGCATCTAGGATGCTAAAGTGTTGGAGGAAATGAGAACTTACTAAGTGCTTGGGTCTTACGCCTGCGATCAGGCGTGAAGAACGTTGTGGATGGCACAATCTTTGCATGGCCACAACTGTAGCCTGGTCCTGGTCCAAGCAAAGTGAAGTTCTTGGGAAGTTTTACTGTTTTGTTTGAGGTGCCAGCGAGTCCAACGCTGACTTGAAATGCTGAGACAGAACCTGCAGGATCCTGTCCCCAAGCTGACAACACACCTCCTTTGCAACAGTTGGTAAATTGCTGGTTATAAGGGACTCCAGGAAGCATGTCCACAACCGTGGGCGTCTTCTTACAGCAATGTGGTACGTTGCCCTTGAACTTGGAACAGTCACCTTGTTCTGTTGTTTGAGCCCCCACCATGGACCATATTACTTCTTTCTTCGCCCATGTCCATCCTAGGGTCCACCCAGGACTTATGATATGCCGGTACATTTGGAAATTGTTTAATGTTACAGTAGCCTTCAAGAATTTGATGAAAGATAGATTATTTATTAGTTTACATCTAGCCTGTTAGTTTTGAACTTTTGATGACACTTACTGGATTTAAGGGAAAATGAGGAAGGGAAAATAGAATTCTAACAAATAGTCTTGGGACTGATTTCTTTCTACCTTTTTTTTTTTTTGAAGTTTCTGAGATGAAATGAAACATATGAATTGTCTGAAATAGAGTTTTGTCATACTTGACCGTTGAATGAATTTGAGATACAGAAGTCTGAAACGGATTGAAAAAGTAATGCGGCCTCTAATTGTATTGCAAATTCCCTGTTTTTGAGCCAAGTTAAATTGCTTTAAATGACGAGTATACTCACCACGTAACCATCTGGTGTCCAAGACATTATATCCCACTTGATAGTTATATTTCCATTCGGATCGAGCGGATCATATGCAGCTACAATCATAAAAGAGAAAGCAACATTAATGCATGAATAGACTGAAGCACAGATTCATGAGTGAGATGCAAATTGTAATTTCCAAGCTGATAATCTGAGAATGATGTTTACCGGCATATGGAAGCATCATTAGAGCTAGACCAATCACGAATATGACCTTCATTTCTGTAAACAAAGAGAACTTCTGGCTTTCTGCTTCCAAGGTGATTTTCTGATGAGTCTCTGCAGACCTGTTGAAGCCCATTACCTGAGGCTCTCCAAAATGGACAACCCCCTACCCAGGACTTAATGTTGCAGCATCATCACCTCTGAAGAAAACCAAAATGAAAGCTATTGCCTGGAGATGTCTCACCTACTGGTTGTTAGTTGCGTCGTGAGATTAGTTTTCGTCTCTCCTTAAGCTTCTGCCACACTTATCATCTCGTTTAGGCTATAAATTTGCCACCTCCTGTTTCTGCATCTTGAAGCAAAGTTTTGGCGAGAAATGATGGGGAAGCTGGAGGTTGAACACAACAGCTCAACGGTCCATCACTGTCAGACTGGTGTTAACCCTCACATGTAGAAGCTTACAAGCATTGGACTTGCTTTGTTATTACGTCTCCATCCAACTCAATTTGCCTTTTCAACATTCTATAAGTTTGGTGCTCGCGACAGATTAACACTGCCAGACAAGTAATGGATTCTCTAGTTTCATATGGTCTACCTTTTCAGTTTTCTCCTGTTATTGGTTGACAACTCAAAAGGTTGGAGCAGTAAAATGATAATTGATCAGTGACGCACCAAAAACTCAACATACTTGCAGAACGGGCGGGCTGTTTAATGATCGTCCGCTGAAAGGATGCCCCCATCTATAAACATTGACATATAACATTAGCCATAGATCTGCATCAGCTTTCTAAAAAGGGTCTGTCTTAGGAATTTCAAACCCAACAGGAATTTCCTAAATTGAATATATGATATCATTCTCAAAAAGGCATGTAAATGCAAAATGGGGATGACCTTTCAGCCGAACCAATTCCACGCCTACCTTGAGAAGGTTACGGTTACTAGAAGAAACCTGATGTATAATTTGACAATATTTTAAAGAAAATCTGGACATAGAGTAAAGCTTCCAACTTTGAGTAGCAATGTTGCCTGGGAGTAGGAACATTATTACGTGTCGTTGGTGTGTCACTTTGTTATTCAACCTTTAAGGCAAGCAGTTGGTTCAATATCCTCTTTGAAGCTACCAAATTCGATGGCCTAGAAGCTTATTCCAAGCTATTTGTATATTTGAGAAATCTTTGAACAGCTATGTTTTCAACAATCCAGTCTACAGAATGCGAAGAGGCATTCAAGATTGTAGTTAATGATCGACAGGTAGTGACGGAGCCAGAAATTTAATGTAGGAGGGCTCAAATATTTATTTATTTTTAAATTTTGGGAGGCCCAGTATACTATTAACCTTTAAATAACTATGCCCTTTTATATATATATATTATTAAAAATAATTTTTAAAAAAAACTTGGGGGGTCCAATGCCCCCTATAGCTCCATGCCTGTCAACAGGGAACCCCTTGCTTTTGGCTTATTCATACGATCTGAGAGTTTGGTTAATATACTAAATGCAATATAACGTATAGTCCATGACTTTAGAAATTTGGAGAAGAGTCTAATTAAAAAGTTTGTAGATCCTTAATGATTATAGATTATTATCTCTTTATCTTTAAGCTTGGTAACTGGCCTGAGCTCAGGTCGGACTTAGGCCCAGGTTATCACTGACGGGGCTAGAGCCTAAAAACCCCAGGCTCGACCCACTGGACTTGACCTGACGCATTATCATTCCTATTTATCGAAAATTTTCAATTTATAAGAATGTCATAAAATTTCAATTTTCTAGACCGGTCTCCCAATATCACTCGAAAATAAAGAGTCCATTGTTAGACCCTTAAGTCTAGACTGTAGGATCGTGCAAGTGTTGACGAGGGAATAAGGCGAAATCTTGTGAATTGGCGAGCAAAACCCAAGGAACTTGCGAAATAGGTGAGGGATGCGGCAAGTATCAGTCAAGATCTCGAGAGTAGGCGAGATTGCGCGTGGACACGCGTAGACGCGCATTGGCAGAAATTTTCGACGAGACGTAAGATTCGGATGTGAGGTCGCGCAGAGTTAGCAAACTAAGTCATGCGAGACTCGAGAGTGGGCGAAAATGCGCAAAGGTATGTGAGACCCCGTGAGGATGTGTGAAGGCATACGAGTGCGATGAGGCGCATAAGCACTTAACTTCGGCGAGGCAGGTCGAAGGTATGTGAAATATGCGAGGTTTTTTTTTACTAACTCAGATTGTGACATGTACTTAGTCATAGAGCTATGAGACTCTACCATGAGTGAGCTTAATCGTGGAAGATGGACTTGTCCATAGACGTGCAATGATGAACTTATGTGCAGATGTGGTGAAAACACATCAGCAATGACATGGCAACTGTGAATGATGTGACAAATAAGATCACAATAGATGAACATTAGCTTTAAGAGATAAAGATCACATGAAAGGATCATCTGAAGATAGAGGAGATCTTCGTGGATAAGGATAATCATTCCTAGATAGGATAATCTTTTATCTTGTAAATGTGATGTAACTTAATCCTATTAGATATCATAAGATCGTGATCTTAGCTAGTAAAGTTCTATTAGGATTCTATCTTAGTCATCTAGAGGAGCCTATAAATAGCTCATTAAAGGTGAGATCTATTCTGTACCACCTTACTCTCTCAAGACATGTACTTGTTGGCCCTCGAATTTTTCTTCTTTAGCTAAACATGTTTTAAATAATTATGAGGTTTGAATAGGTAAATTTTTGGGAGTTATTTTTTTTGTTTATGTGGTAGAATTTATTTCATAGGTTAGTTAAATTGGAAGTAGTAAGAATGCATTAAAAGGGTGTTTTGGGTAGCTTACTTAGTTTAAAAACCATAGGGCATTAAAGGAAGGGCAAGGTGGACTTTTATCAATCATTAAGGGTAAAATGGGAAGAAAGAAGGGTTGATTTCTTCCTAAAGACGGGGAAAAACGAAAATGGAAAGGAAGGAAGTGAAATAACAAATCAAAGAGAGAGAGAAAAGAGATTTCGGTGTTTGAGAGGAAAGAAGAGAGTTGAGATAGGGTTTCATCTTTTCTAAGCTTTCTAGAGAGATTTTGAGGTTGTACAAGAAGGGAAAAAAGTAGAGGAAGATAAGAGCTTTCTTTGGAACCAAACATCTCTTCATTTAGTAAAGGTTTAAGGTAAGAACATTTTAAATGCTTTAGATTTTGGAAGGATTTTGGTTCATGAAGCTTAGAAAATGCATGAGTTTAAATATTTTAGAACCAATTTTAGTTTTTGTGCTTTGTGGGATTTTCAATTAAAAACCCTATCGAGTGGGAGATTGTCATTGTTGAAGGAAATCAAGGAGGGGATTGAGTGAGGCAAGAGGAGCAAGAAGAAAGACATCCTTAAGCTAAGTTATTAAGCAAGGAATTCAAGGTGGGTTACATTTTTATAATTAAGTAATGAGCCATTAGTGTCACTTTCGAAAATGGAAATAAATGAGTGTCAACTACTTATAAAATGTTCATTTATTATTCTTTGAATGCTTTGAAAGTGTGTTGCATATTGTATATATAAATTTTGTTTGATTTATAAAAATGATTTTGAAAAGGTATCAAGCTTAAGAAATCAAATTTTCGAAATGTGCCTTTTGGGCAATATGTTTTATAAGCCATGAAATACATGTTATGTGGGTTTGTGGTGGTCCCCTAAGTTAAGTCAAGTGCACTTTGACAAAAGGCTTTTCCCGCTTGCCCGCTAGTAACATGGAGCTTTTCATAGACTCCCATAAGTTCATGGCTACGCAAGACCATTATGTGAAAATGCGTAGTACATTTTGTTTTTGGATCTACCTGAACCATTTTGATATGCTTATATGCTCATGATAAGTTGACAAGAGTGATGCATACATAGTTTACATAAAGTTGAATTTTTGCAATGGAAGTGAGTTTATAAATAATTTTACTTGTTATCGATTATAAAATTGTTACCCACGGGCTTTACGCTCACCCCTATTCTCCTCCCCGTATCCAGGTGATGAGCAAGATATCAAGTAATCAAGGGTTAAGGCACCACTCTGATCTTTGTTTTTTTTTGTATTTTGAAGCAAATCTTGTAAAACAAGGCTTTAGTTGCATTTTGAGTAAATCATTTTTCATATATCTTCTGTATTTTGAGATTTTGAAATATTAATGTATTTTCCGCTTGAAATGCCCACTAAAGCTTTATAAAACTATTATCTTTTGATGCTAATGGAATATGATTTCGTTTTTGCTCATGATTCTTAAAGTTCCATAAGGGAAAATTCGTGTTCTGACTGTAGGGAAAACTCTAGGTTGATCTGGGATGGTTTAGGCAAAGTTGTCTTCTAGAAAGTTGTAGGTCTTTCTTTTATGTTTCCAACGGTATATAGTATGAAATTTTTGGACATCTGAGTTGAAAGTTACGGTCCTTATAAGGGAAGATATTCAAGAGTAAAGTTGTATTGTCTGTAAAATTGTATGGTCTATGATGATGTCATATAGTCTGTAAAATTGTATGGTCTGTGATAACGTCATATGGTCTGTGATGATGTCATATAGTCTGTAAAGTTGTATGGTCTGTGATGACGTCATATGGTCTGTGATGATGTCATATAGTTTGTAAAATTGTATGGTCTGTGATGACGTCATATGGTTTGTGATGATGTTATATAGTCTGTAAAATTATATAGTTTGTGATGACATTATATGATCTGTGATGATGTCATATAGTCTGTAAAGTTGTATGGTCTGTAATGAAGTCATATGGTCTGTGATGATATCATATGATCTGTGATGACGTCATATAGTCTGCAAAGTTGTATGGTCTGTGATGACGTCATATAGTTTGTAAAATTGTATGGTCTGTGATGACGTCATATGGTCTGTGATGATGTTATATTGTCTGTTCCTATTTTGACCCTTTAGACGATAGAATATGTCTTTGAGGTCTTCATGCAAGTTGTATATCTTGAAGTCCTCTTTCAAACCATCCAAAGAACACCTTAATCCAATATCTATAGGGAAAGTTATGGCAATTTTCCCAATCCTATATCGTCTGATGATGTCACTTTGTCTATAAATGACATCATATCGTCTGTTCCTATTTTTGACCATGCAAACCATATAATCTGTCTTTAAGGTCTTCATGAAAGTTGTAGTTCTTGAAGTTCTCTTTTAAATTATCTAAAGAACACCTTAATCTAATATCTATATGGAAAGTTATGGTAATTTTCCCAATTCATCTGCTTTTTCTTCTGGTTCGTCTGATCCTTTCATCTGGTCCAATTTTGACCCTCTAGATAATAGAATCTACCTTCAAGGTCTTCTTGAATATTTTAGACCTATGAGTCTTCTTTCAAACCATCTAAGAGTGATATTAATCCAACATCTATAGTTAAAGTTATGCTAATTATCCCAAAGCAGGTGCATTATGTTTGAGGGCATACCACCATTGTGGGATGATGGCTAATAAGGGTCATGGAAATAACTCTATAGGATGATACGCTCATGTTTTATGACTCCGAATGTTAGGCTCCGAAATCAGGGTCCAACATACCTGACATCCTAAGTGATGTCCGAATACATGCTCTACAAGGGTGGCATGCTAGAACAGTCAAACACTTGAAACTCAAACAAAAATTTCAAATTTATCATACACGTATGTGAAAATCCATAATCAATTGGGCCCACTATATTCATAAACTTTTTCAATCATAAGGGTTACAATCTTTCACAAATCATCCGAATTTTCTTAGTCACTAGGGCCCATTACAGATACAAAACACTTAAATTCATAATTGTTATTACATTACAAAATCAGTTACAAACATTTCCCATTTGGAAAGTTATTATAAAATAGAAATATTTAAATACACATGTTATAATACTTCTGACTACATATTTGCATACATAATAATGAACTACATATATAGTCGTGCACTGATCCCGACTTCTGAGCCTGAAAAAATATTGCAAATTTTGGGTGAGTTTTGCAAACTCAGTGAGTGACCATCTTTGATAGCTCACTCAACCGCATAACACATCACATCATATTTTCATATAATTTACATAACTTCATTTAACATATAGCATCACATTTAAAGCAGTCAATTTAATCATTTCAAATACACATATCACTTATAATGTAATGCGCATGAGACTCACTTTCATTTATTACTTTGTTGTGACTAAGTGCCTAATTACTAGCTTATATCCCTTAGTGGATACCGAGCTGTATCAAATATTGTCTCATATCTCTTAGTAAATAATGGGTACATTCTGTGCCTGAGGCTCTTTTTTCACAGCCTGAGCTTTAAGCTCTTTTTCACATTCTGAGCTTTAAGCTCTTTTTGGTGGCTACTCCGGTTACAACTACCTTTATTTTCATGCATTCATGTAATGTAATGCATCACATTTTTATATTTTCAGTCAATCATATGATTGCACATTCACATATTTTCAATCAGTCAGATGATTTCAGATTCATAATCACTTTCACATTCATCATTGGACCTTGGTCCGACATTCAACAATTAAGTTAAGAAAACACTTATTTCTTCTCATTCATATATAAGTAGCACTTCAATATCAAATTTATGCATCAAGTCTTGGACCTTCATTGTCCGGCATCAACGTAAGCAAATCACATTCATATCAATTATATTCATATTGCATAATAGTCATAACCGTAGTCATTCAATGTAGAAATTGAAATCAGAAGAAACATTTAAAGTAAGACTATTTAAGTCGACTCACAGTACGCTCCAGATTAACATTAGCTTCCATGATCTGTAAATGTTTGAATGCGAACGTTTAACCTGCTCATCCAAATTATGCAACACACATATTGCACACACTCACATTAATAACTTTGCACAATTATATGCATTCATTTATGCACAAATGTGTATACAGAATAAGTACAATGCATGCTTAATGAAAATCTCGGGTATATTATCCAATTTCACATCTTATGATCATTTTCATTTCATAATTCAATCACTCATCATTTATTTTCTAGCATTATTTGCTATCATAATAATAATTTATCATTCACTTTAACTTGATACCCATTACTCTTCTTCTTTGAATTATAACTACAATCATATGAATATCTTTATTCCCCATTATACACATGTCTTTGATGCTTTAATACCAACAATTCATTTACTAATGTTATTCTAACATTATATAATCATACAATATCCCAACTCTCATTCTTTCTTATAATTTCTCCAAAATTTCAAACCTTCGGGTCTATTTTCCATGAACATTCTGATAAGGAAGATGAAGTAATTTATTAAAACTTTCTTCTAGAAAAATATTTCCTATTGTCTTAAGTTTCTAATGACATCAAAATCATTCTATTTGGTTCAGTAATCTGAAAGTTATATGCCAAGCATTTTCAGACTGTTCTTATATTGAAATAGTGCTTTGTACTTAACTTCCATCCAGAAATTAAAATTTTTAGAGATTGAATTAAAATTCAATTTCATCAGAAAAATTTGTAGTCCTATGTCTCTAGTTTACTCCAAATAAAAAATCATCTCATTTGGATAACTAGAGAAAAAGTTATAGGCAAAAGAAGGAAGGATGTTCAGTAAGCAAAAAGCCGACATGATCGTGCACTTTTGATCTTTAACAAAATAAGTCACGGTCGTGCATCATTAGTGCATGATTGTGCATTACAACATAACTATGTCACAGACATGCAACCTTCATATAGGCCCGTGCACACCAACAAGTAACGACCATGTAACCTTAACGCACGATCGTGCACACTCACTCAAACCAGTCCTAAATTTTTTGTTCAATCTCTCCCAATGACGTCAGATGGCATATTTTTGGTGGAGAGGTAGAGCCAAGTGTTTCGAGTCCAATGGTTCAAGTCCCATGTCATTTGGAGGTCGGGAGAAGAAGTTATTGCCAAAATACTGAAGAATGTTTGAAAATAGTCTCCCTTCGGTAGCCATAGTGTGCACGATCGTGAGTTTCCTGCAGGATTCAAATGAGCATGATCGTGACTTTCAAAATCAATATTGCACGATCATGCTTTTCTTTCTTCTTCCTTCCTTCAACTGCATTTTCTTCTTCTCTTCTTCTTTTCATTCATTTTTCTAAATCCAACCTTTCTAATTTACATTTTCCTTTATTTTCACTTCATTTTCGACTCTTATTCAGCTCTAATCATTCACAATCAACTCCAGAACCCCTGATTAAAACATAACATCCAAAAACAACTCCATTCATGCATGTTCTTCAAGTTTTCTGCACTTTCCATTTTTTTTGCATTTTTGTTCATCTTCTTTTTGTTTTCTTTTCTTTCACTCTAACATTTCTAACTTATATCTACTCCATTATCGACTTCCATTCAACTAAAATCACTCACAAAAAAAGTAAAAATCTGGATTGAAACACAAAAATTTTAAAAATTAGATCACCATTCACGCATTTTCTGCATTTTTCCTTCATTTTTTTTGCAATTCCATTTTATGCATATTCTTCATTCTCTTCCTCTAACTTTCACCTTAATCATTCATTCTCATCTCTAGACATTACCGTATACCTATTCCATAACTCTAAATTTATTTTTTATCTACAAATCATCAAAATCTTCACGTATATAAATACAGTGAAGACAAAAACAGAGCATTCATCAAATTTTTTTCTTCAGAAATTTTTTGCACTAATTTATGCATGGTTTCACTGATCTTTCAACTCCAAAAATCACTCTAACACTATCTTATGCCATCTTACACATCAAATATGAAAAATCAACACATACGACATACCCAAAAAATCCATACTCACATTTCCACATAATATTCATATCCCCATTTTATACTTATTTAATTGTTAACTATCATAATGCGTGTGTCATCTTATAAAACAAGAAAAACAAAAAAATGCTTACTTGTTAAAGCTCCAAAATCTTCAAAATCACTTAAAGCCAAGCTTCCTAATATCACATAATCATCCACAATCCAAGGTGGTATGTTCAGATATTTCAGTGACAGTGAAGAAAGCAAAATGAGATAGCAAGTGAAAAGTGAGAGTAAGACTTATGTTGTGAGGGGGAGAGATTTCTGAAAGTAATGAAGCTTCCAGAACATGAGGAAAGTCACGGAGAAGATATTTTAAGACAAGAACAACAGTGTATTGGTCTTTCAAATAAAAAGAACCGTGGCTTAAGACTTAGACACTTGTCCAATTTCTAAAGCTTTAACTAGTTTCCCAACTAACTAGTTCTTATTGAACTAGTTCCATAACTCCCATCTTTTTATTCCAATTATCACCAAAATCTTAAAAAACATCTTCTCACAAATTCTAAAATCATTTCCAAAAATTTCTTCAATATCAATTAACTTATTTCCATTTATTAATTTACTCACCAAGCGGCATTTTCCCTAGTCTAATAATATTCAAAATTTTTAGAATTTGTTCTTAAAATTTACCAAAAATTTAAACCCACTAAACACACTTTCCAATTAAATTTTCAATACATATAAACTACAATTCTCAATAAAATCACCTTTCACATATATAAGTCAATTATACCCGAAATGTCAATGAATGCATGTACAGTCATTTTAATGTATGCAAAAATTCAAATTTACGTGCGTATATGCTAACAATATGCATGAGCATGAAAATGCATTTTTTAATCTCTCATTGATCTCACATGTACCATATTTTTTAGTTCTAACTTTTAATATGAGAACGGGATGTTATATATTCAGAGAGGGAGAGAGAATTCAATCAGTGACTCATTCATTGAGAGAAATCACTCAGATGAGAGAGCTTTGAGAGTTGAGAGCTTTTGGCGGAGCTTTTATTGTAATGGCTTCGAGTAAGGAGGTCCTTGTAAGGGCTTCGAGTAGGGAGTTCCTTGAGTGCTTCGAGAAAGAGGTACTTGTATCTTTTGTTAACATTTTGTTGAGAGTTAATGAAAGAGTCTTCGACTTCTATAAATCTCTTATTGCTTTCTTTACTTTGTTATACACTTGTGTTATTTTGTGTGTGAGAGAAATACTTTAAACACTTGTGTGCAGTGAGGTGTTCGAGGGGTAACAGAATTGTTCGACGAAATTCACGTGAGAAGTCTGAATCTTGCTTAAGCGGACTTAAGTAGGATTGCTGCACGAAGGTGGGCGCGACTTGTGGTGAAAGTTTGAGTCTAAAGTAGACTTTTGTGACAGCTGGTATCAGAGCCAATCTAGAGCGATGGCTAGTGAAAGTAATCTGACGAAAAGTGTTACTAGAATAGAGGCGATTCTTTAGTCTCTAGCCGCAACGGGTGAGGGAGTAATTCCTTTGTTGGGATGTATAGCAGCCTTGGAGAGGGACCTTCAAGCAAATATGAGAGCACTCGAAGAACAGACGCAGGCTTGTGAGGAGATGAGCTATGATCTGCTGGTGCTCAAGTGTGTAATGGCAAAGCATGAGATGAATGTTTGAGTGGAAATCAATATAGTGAAGGTGCGAGAGCCACAAGTTTTCGATGGCGAGCGGATTGCCAAGGAGCTCGAAAATTTTCTGTGGGACATGGAGCAGTACTTTACAGCCGCAAAGGTGGCGGATTCGAAGAAGGTGTCAATTACAACAATGTACTTGGTAGGTGATGCTAAACTGTGGTGGAGAACGAGAACCTCCAACGACATTAGTGCGGGTAGACCTCCCATCGACACTTGGGAGAAGATGAAGAAGGAGCTAATGGATCAGTTCCTACCCAACAACACTTCCTGGCTCGCGAGGGAAGTTTTGAAGGGATTGAAGCAAGACGACTCAGTGAGGGAGTATATGAGGATGTTCACATCAGTGATGTTGGACGTGCGAAATATGTCAAAGGAAGAAAAATTGTTCAACTTCATTAGCGACTTGCAAAGTTGGGCATAAATGAAGATTCGAAGGCAGAACATGAAAGACCTTCCTAGTGCAATAATGACGGCAGATTCCTTGGTGGATTTCCAATTGCCACCACCAATTCTACCCAGCAAAGAGGGCAAGAGAAATGGTGGAACCCAGGATGGCAAGGAGAAAGGCAAAGAGATGGTGGGAGAATCTTCTCAATATAGGAAGAAACAATCGAAGGGAAAGGTTGCATGCTTCATTTGTTAGGAGTTGCATTATGCTCGAGAATGCCCTAAGAGGAAGAAGGGCGAGAAGCAAATGAACTCCATAGTCAAGAAGGAGAAAGGAGGGAGCGATGAAGATGACTCGGGGGAATGAGCCATCAACAACATCACATATTTGAATGTTATGAGCCTCGTGGAGGAGTGCCTATGCAAAAACAAACTCGATGGAAAGAGGAGGTGGCATATGGGAAAGGTGCCAATGGAAGAGAAGGCTTGCACCAGTCTTCAACATGTGGTGAAGCAGTCTTCGAGGGAATCGCTTGTAGAGGAGTGCCCATAGATTATTTCGACGAGGGCATCGAATTCTTCTAGTGGGGGTGGTTTGTTAGATGCTTAAGTCCAAACTTTAGAATCGTGCGAGTGTTGGCGAGTCTTGGCCAATGTTTGGCACGAGGAAGGCGTGTTGACGAGGGAACAAGGTGAAGTCTTGCGAGTTGGTGAGCAAAACTTGAGAAACTTGCGAAGTAGGCGAGGGATGCAGGAAGTATTCGTGAAAATTTTGAGAATAGGCGAGATTCTATACGCGCAGGCACGTGTAGACGTCCATTGGTGGAAATCTTTGTCGGGACGTAAGATTTAGATGCGAGGTCGCGTGGAGTTAGCAAACTAAGTCATGCAAGACTCGAGGGTGTGCAAGAATGTGCAAAGGTATGTGAGACGCCATAAGGATGCGCGAAGGCATGTGAGCACGACGAGGCGCATAAGCATTTGACTTCGGCGAGGTAGGTAGAAGGTATGTAAAATATGCGAGATTTTTTACTAACTCGAATTGTGACTTGTAGTTAGTCATAAAGCGACAAGACTGCACTACGAGTGAGCTTGATCATGAAAGATGGACTTGTCCATGGACGTGCATTGATGGACTTATGTGCGAAAAGGCCATGGAAAAAAGTGATCAGCAGTGACGTGACAACTATGGATAATGTGACATATGATGACATGGCGAATAAGATTACAGTGGATGAACATCAGCTTTGAGAGATAAAGATCACATAGAAGGATCACGTGAAGATAAAGGAGATTTTCGTGGATAAGGATAATCATTTCTAGATAGGATAATCTTTTATCTTGTTAATGTGATGTAACTTAATCCTATTAGATAGGAGAAGATCGTGATCTTAGCTAGTAGAGTTCTATTAGGATTCTATCTTAATCATCTAGAGGAGCCTATAAATAGATCATTAGAGTTGAGACCTATTCAGAGGGGCAGAGAGAATTCAATTAGTGAGTCATTCATTGAGAGAAATCACTCATAGGAGAGAGCTTTGAGAGTTGAGAGCTTTTGGGGGAGTGCTCATTTTAAAGGCTTTGAGTAGGGAGTTCCTTATAAAGGCTTCGAGTATAGAGTTTCGAGTAGAGAGTTCCTTGAGTGCTTTGAGAAGGAGGTACTTGTATCTTTTGTTAACATTTTGTTGAGGGTTAATGAAAGAGTAGCTTCGGTTATTATATATCTCTTGTTGCTTTCTTTACTCTGTTATACACTTTTGTTATTTTGTGTGTGTGAGAAATATTTTAAACACTTGTATGCGCGTGAGGTATTCGAGAGCTAACGGAATTGTTTAGCGACATTCACGTGAGAAAGATGAATCTTGCTTAAGCGAACCTAAGCGCGATTGCCGCACAAAGGCGGGCATGACTTGCGGTGAAAGTTCGAGTCCAAAGTAGACCTTTGTGACAACTAGTCTCACGGAATGCTGCAAACCAACAGTTACAGCTTTCTCAAGACCGATGAACATATTATTAACTATTTTTCTTCATATCCCTTGGAACAATTAACTTGATAAAAATTTAGCTTAAGGGGCAGCAAAAATTTAAAATTAAAATTATATTCAACAATGATTATATTTAAAATTAAACTAAGGGTAATTTACCCTAAAACATTTTAAAATCATCTGCTTATTCATTACACTACTGGAGCTGGGCCTTAAGGATAAGACATCCAACAATCATCATGAAAATGAAGTCAATGTAAAGTCTAAAGATAGAAAGGACCATTTTCTAAGCCAAAGCCAAGGCCAGGAAAGTAGCTGCAAGTGCAGTTCTTTTGACGATTACTCTGTCGATCCAACCAGTAGCCAAGGAAACGGCAGGTGGGATAGCAGGTGGAGCTGCAAGAGGAGCGGAGGCGGCTGGTATGGGAGCTATGACTCTGGAGTGACAGATGTAGCTGTTGGGACTCTCCGTGACGCTGGAGACAACAGGAACAAGAATTGGTACTTACGTCAAACTAAAATTTTTAAAAAATGTTATATTAGTAGGAAAAGTAAAGCTTTGGATACTGCATCCAGCGATGCAGAATAAGAGTAAATGACTTTCTGTTTTAAGCAATGTTGCCGTTTTTATGGATCAGTGTGGGTTATGTGCTTGTAAGTAAAGCTGGAGCTTGTGTTTTGTCGTTGAGGGTCCTTAGTAATTGCTACTTCATCTCGAAATGCCAATTTACATCTAAGGGAACATTTGCTGAATGTGGTGTATTAAGTGTGAAGGAAATAATGTGCTTGGCTTTTTATCAATTTAGTGATTGGAAAAGTTCCTACTTGGATGGAAGTTTACGCGTTAGAAATTCCGAGTATTGGCATGAGACGTTCCATGTCACTGCAATTAACAAGCAAACTGTAATTAGTCTTCTGATACCCTACAACTATAAAATGGAATAGATAAACAGAATATATCTGGGGTTTTCTCACAGAGTGACTTTTAACTGACTTCCTAATCAAGAAGCAGTTGACCATAACTATAATTGATAAAAAATTCAACTCTCCTCCGGAATCTCTGAGGATTTCATACAAACATAGAAGATGAGGCTCATCAGACACTTACTCAATGCTTGAGTTAGTCGACGACCATCAGACGAGAGGAATAAGCTGGGCCGAATAATTTTTGCTCGCCCGCAGGTGTAACCTCTTTCTGGAACTAAAAAAGTGAAGTTTTTTGGCAGGACTACTGTTGCATTGGTATTACCAGCATTTCCAACACTCAGCTGAAAGGTAGAAACTGCATTTGAAGGGTCTTGTCCCCAAGGTGACAACACACCCCCTTTGCAGCAATTGGCAATCTTTTGGTTGTAAGGTACTGTAGGAGGCAAATCAACAATTGAAGGATGCCTCTGGCAACTATGTGGTGTAGTTGTTTTGAACTTGGAACAGTTTCCTTGATGAGTGGCTTCGGCTCCAAACATAGACCATATGAACTCTCCCTTAGTCCATTTCCAGGCTAGTTTCCAGCCAGGGCTCAGAATAGGGCGACAAAGTTGGTAGTTGGTTATTGTCACCTCTGCCTGGAATATCTTAAAATTATAAAATGTAAAAAAAAATATGCATCTAATGCCACCTTAAAATCATCGTTCCCTTACTTTGGAAACCCTATTTGATTTTGTTTTTCTTTTTTGTGTGTATGATGTAGTGTCATCTACTGCAAGAAAAAGAAGAAATAGAACTTGCCATATAACCATCTGGAGTCCATTGCATAACGTCCCATTTGATCGTAATGTTTCCATCTGGATCCCGCGGGTCGTATGCCTCTGAAATAGTAAATCACAGTTTTAGAAGAACGAAGCAGACAAAAAAGGATAATCAGTACTAGCAGAATCGAAATATAAATGTTCTCTTTGTGCACCAAAAACTAACCAGCATGAGGGAAAAGAACAATGAAGATGATAGCTAACGCAAATGTATAAACAAATCTTCGTAAATCCATTCCAAGTTCTCTCCTATCTGGGGCTTTTCACTAAGAAAACAAGACAGAAAATTAGATGAACACAAGTCGCAAATTCTCTTGCAATTGTTTTAAACACTTCAGCGAATAGTCAACGCCAACTTGATAGCTGCTTCATTTTTTTAAATCTCAAATAAATTATTATCCAAACTTTGTTCATTATGTACGAAGGATGAGACTTTACGGTGCGAAGAGACGGCAGGATGTGGAGCAAATAGTCAACTCTGAGAACGGAATCACATAATGCTTCAACCCAGAAACTACGCATTTTTCAATGGGCAATGCATTAATAGGAGCAAGATGGCCTGTCATTGACCAAAAGGCGCCCTTATTTTACTGCTAAACTGGTAAGGTACATGTTGTTGAGTTTTAAATGTCCATGGACCTGAGATGAAACGTTGACCTGCTGACCAGCATAGAGTTTATAAGTTATCAGTGGCCAAGATTCCAGAACCATAGCCGCATCTTCCCATGAACTGTACTTCTAGTACATAACATGGTATTATTCCGATCAGATTTCTAAATTATCGTGGTCGAATCCGTTATGGCAACTTCCTATGTTCCATTCACATTATCTATAAATGCGGGTGCAATCACAAAGTAGCTGTCAATAATAATTTGAGCCCTTAATTGCAATCAAAGTACATTGGTTGGGATTATATTTCTCGTGTTACCTTGTATAAAGTTCTGAAAAATTGGCAACTGACTGACGAGCTTTCGGATTGACTTGCAATTTTTTAATGATAGACACCAATTATTCAAGTTTATTTGTCAAAGGCATCAAGTTCATGTCTTAGAGTTTCTTAACATAGCACTACATGTCTTTAGTCTCTTGGTATTGGACTCCGATCTTTTAGTGAAATTTAGAAATATTAAATGAAATTGAATGAGTGTTTTAGTATATGTTTTGTGGTATAGATGAAATTGTGCTTTAAGAAAATTAATGAGAAAAGAATTGATTAGTTTTGATGACTTTGATATTTGAGTAGA
>JANVCL010000007.1:12142788-12172539 GCA_026546855.1 Erythroxylum incrassatum
TTCCGCATTTCGTTTTCCATCTTATGATTTCGTTACCGATTCGCTACCGCGATAATTGTGTTTGGATGTCGGATCCGTTTTCGCTTTATGTTTCTGTTTCGGAATTTAAATTCCGTTTCCGATACTTTATTTTCGCTTGCCGATTGATTTGCTTCGATTCATTTGCAGTAGTTATTCGATTTGCTTTCGAATTCGTTTTATCCAATTTGATTTCGCTTCGTTATTCGTATCCGTTTCTCGTTCGTTTTCCGGTTTATGGTATCAAAGCAAGTTAAGTTTGATTTTTTTGTTCACAAGGTTAGGATTTAGAAACGGGTCCCAACATATTCAACCAATGAAAAGAAGCCTCTAAAATTTCCATACCAGTCTCTATTAAGAATAAGTGCTGACATTTTAGAGTTTGTTGGTAATATGTTTCTCAGTTGAGATAACCTTGATCTGTGCATAAGAGGACTTAATGACCAATTATCAAACCATACCCTGTTATTTTCTCCATTTCCCACCTTGTGTTTGACGCAAGGGTATAAGATGCTTTTTAAGTTTAGAAGTTGGTTGAAGATCCAAGAGTATTGAGTTGAGGTTTAGATCTGCCAAGAATTCGTGTTTCTAAGGTGATATTCATGTACCCATTTTATCCAAAAAGCCCTTCTATCCGTAAAGAGTCTCCATAGTCTCTTGTTTAATAACACCTTTTGCATAATGGAGACTAGTATAATTCACAAACCACCTTGCTTCTTCAATTTAGTGATCTCACTCCACTCCACCTTAGTTCTTTTAGATCAAAGAAAGGCTTTTAGTATTCTGTCAATCTCTTTTGTGACCCTCTTAAGTAGCTTAATGTGAGTTGTCTAATGTAAATGCATGTTGCTAAGTACAGAAATAATAAGAGACAATCCGGTAGCATATGAGAGGCGTTGGTTTTGCCATGCATTAACCTTGAATTTTAACTTTTCAAGGAGGGGGATACATTCAATGAATTTTGGTTTTGAAGAGGCGAAAAGTCCACCAAGATATTTGAATAAGGGGGTGTATATTCAAGCTAGTAACTCTACTGAAATCAGCTTTATTCCTCAAATTTGATGACACGTACATGCTACTTCTGTCATAGTTGATCTTTAGTCCAGACCATTCCCCTTGCGATATTCCCCTTGCATTTCTGAATAGCTCAGAGGGTATCCCATTGCCTAACACACTAAGTGAGATGGATTGGATGTAATTCATTATCCATTTCAGAAGTTTAATAGGTAGATCCATTGCTTCTAAACAAATCTATATAAAGCTCCATCTGAGTGTATTGAATGCTTTAGAGAAATCAATTTTCAATAACCAACTACTAATTCTCTTTCCTGATGCATAATCTTTTGTCAGTTCTTGTAAAAGCAAGATGTTATCACCAATATTCCTCTTAAGTATGAAAACACCTTGTGAGTTATTGATGATTTCCTTTAGAACCTTTTTCAATATTTCGGCAAATAGCTTAGCAATGACTTTATAAATTATGTTACAACAAAAGATTGGTCTAAAATATGACATATTCAAAGGTTGTTGTTTCTTAGGCACATGACAGATATAAGTGTGATTTACCTTTTGAAGCAATTTAGAGGAAGAGAATTATTCAATGACAGTTACAGTGAATAATTTCCCAATGATCTCCTAAGTTTGCAGAAAGAATCTTACTGAAAATCCATCGGGGCCTAGAGCTTTGGATAAATACAAGTTGAATAACACTTTCATAACCTCATCTTTAGTGAATGGGGAAACTAAAAACTCTTTCATGTCATGATTGATTGAGCTTTCTAAGAGCCTCTTCACATTGAAGGTAGGTTTATCATAATTCTCCTGGCCCATTAGCTTAGTAAAAAAGTTCTTTGTCAAAACTAGTAGTGCTTCCTAATCTGAGTGCATAATCCCCTTGTTATCATTCAATTGAGCTATTCTATTTTTGTTTCTTTTAAAAAAGATTGAGGAATGAAAGAACTTGTTGTTGGAGTCTCCATCTTTCAACCAAATAACTCTTGTTTTTTGCTTTAGAATGGTTTTGAAGATTAGGAGCCTGTTGATATTTCTTAAGTAAGTGTAATTCAACTATTCTTAAATATGTATCACGTGGAGAATTATAGAAGTTATCTTGTGCTTGTGTTAGCAATTGCTTGAGATCTGAGAGATTCTAAGCTTTTCCCCGATTGAAACTTTTAAATGCAGCTCCTACCATTTTTAGTTTTTGCATAAGTTGGTATGCTTTAAACCTTATCACTTCTTTGTTCCAACAACTTGAGATGAGATCCATAAACCCCTCCCCAAAGTGCACATAGGAGTGAGGGAATTGGTTTGCCCAAATAAAGTTACCTAGAGATATGTCTAGTTTTATTTCGAATGAGCATACTTCCCAGCTGCTTCTTTGACCATGTGAAGAGCCTACCTGATGAGTTTAGAACTATCAAGTCCATATTGCTTAGTAGATTGGTAAGCTCTTTTGTGTCTCCTAGATTAAATCCCCTACCCCCCCTCCCACCACCACCCCCCACCCCCCGGCGTTCCCAAATTTCTTTAAAGCTTAAAGTGCAATCAAAATCCCCAGTCACAAGCCAAGTATATTGAATATTGGTTTGTATTCTGCTCAAATTCATCCACAACTTGTGTCTTTGAAAACCAAAATTTGAAGCATATATAAGAGTAAGATCAAAGTCTAGTATTTGACCTCTTGAATGACAATTCAAGTGCAAAAATTAGCAACTTTCCTTAACTTTTTGAACTGAGTTGTATTGAAAAATAAGCCTCCCATTATAATGGGATAGGTGGTTTGAAAAAAATTTCCAGTTGGTAAAAAATGCAAGTCCTTTGGTAGTAAAGGCACTTTGATTTTACTTTCCAACAGACATACTATCCCAGGCTGCTCGTTTTTCACTAACTCCTTCATTATAGACCTTTTGAAAAGGTCATTGAGCCCTTTAATGTTCCATACCAAAAATGTAATTTAGGGGAAGACCCCCTGTGTTTTGTTTTTTTTCTCCCCTTTTCCTTACAGATCTCCTCTTATAGTTAGCAAATTGTAAGTTAAAAACCTCATTATCACCCTTATTTTCATTATGCTTAATAACTTCATCATTATTCACACTGACTGGCATTTCAGGAATGTGTTTACCTTAATCATCTTCATGTCCCTTGGAGCCTCTACAGCTACTACCCTAGATTGCTTTAAGCTCATTCTCACTCTGATGTAGATATTGCATATTGCTAACATTTTGAAGCTTATTTGCCTTTCAGCATTGTGAACAATTATTGTAGTCTCAGTTACTTTATGACTACCTATATCCCCTTCTGCTTGCTTTTTCAATTGCTCTTTGGAAACAGTTTCATCTCCTCCAATAATTAAAGGTTCATTAAGTTTATTGTTTTCTTCATGACAATTTTTTCTTGTTTTTAGACGCAG
This sequence comes from Erythroxylum incrassatum, assembly GCA_026546855.1. NCBI lineage: Eukaryota > Viridiplantae > Streptophyta > Magnoliopsida > Malpighiales > Erythroxylaceae > Erythroxylum > Erythroxylum incrassatum. Next base: position 12,146,219 of record JANVCL010000007.1, read on the forward strand.
AATTTCCTGTTGCCATCCAGTTTTGAATTTTCTCCCTGTTGGCTGCCATTTCTTGGTGCAGTTGTTAGGTTTTCAGGGATATTATAGAGAGATTTCTTTTTTCTCCAATTCACCATATTCCCCTAGACATATAAATAAAAGGTTATCTCGTAAAGAGGTGTTTTTCTAAATCTCTATACAAATTTTAGCATAGACTATTATCTCTATTAAAACAATTTGTAAGTCTATACATAGTAGTTCTCCTAGCGAGCTAGTGAGGAAACTCAACCCCTCTATGGTCCAAAGTTCCAGAGGGAGGTTATAAAAATTCATCCACATTTAAAAAGTATCCACTTTACCTCTATCCATCTCCATGCTTGACTTCCTTTTATGAACAAATAGAGGTTAATCTCCAATGTGCCAAGGCCTTTGCTCTATGATGTAATTTAGTTCATTTTCATATGAGAACTTAAACAAAATGGTTCCATCCTCTCTTAACATTACCTTCTCTATACCCTTCTTATTCCATCTGGATTTTGTCTATACATTGATCATAGGGTATGTTGGCCTTTTACTACAAAAGAAACTGATTAAGGAAATAGACCACACCTGAGCTCCTACCTTCAGTAGTTCAACTGGGGGGCTAATAATACCTTCATTCATACCATTTTGAAAGTGCTTAATTGTATGTAAAGCTTGTTCTTCCAAGCTTTAACAGGGTGAGATGCTTCAACATTTTTTCCAACTTTTCTGATTTTATTTGCATTGCTTGGTTTACTTGGATCTGGGGCCTTGACGAAGAGAGATTCTCTGGATAATGCAAGGAATTCTTCTCGAGTAGAGGAAGACTCTCCTTGCTCTCTAGTTGCGTTCGAGGCCTTAGGAAAGCCCTCCATCATGGGTGAAATTCCCAGCAAAAGATGAAACAATCAAAGCACAAAAATAGCAACAAACTAAAAGCAAAAAAAAAAGCTAAAAAGGGAAAGTTAGAGGGGTAGAAATGTGAAAGAAACTAGTGAGAGGTCAAAGAACAATTAGCTAGTGCGAGAATCATTACTTCAGATACAATATATAACTACACATTAAAAGAAAATAATCTTCAAATGAAAATTTATCAGAAAAATAAAATTTTAAAATATGAATACTTGAAAATTTGTAGATGAAACAAATAATGCTCTTCTTATAAAATGAAAAAAAAACATCTTTCTATATTTAAAAACTTTTTAAGGTGTGAATTTACAATTGAATGCGTTTTATATATATCCTTAGCTACTTACATCTAAATTACGTTATTAAAACTTGATTGCATTGTAGATATTGATGAAGTAGTATTACCTTGTCAAAATAAAAGACAAAGAAGAAGAAGAAGAAGAAGAAGAAGAAGAAGAAGTAACATTATTAAATATATATGTGAAATATACCTTTATTTTAGTTAAAATAAAAATTTATTAACCTTAAGCATTTGTAAAAATAAATAACATTAGGCTTCTTTAGAAATAAAATTTGACTGTATCTAGACTTTTTACATATAACCCTAGTCTATAATATCTCACTAAAAGTTGTGTAAGTTATTGTGGTTGTTATAATTCTATTTATATTTTTTTCTCATAGTATTAAAAGATATCTATCTTTTTGTCTGTAGATATAGGTCACATATTGGTCAAACTATATATATTTTATGCTTTGCTTCATTTATTTTCTTCCTATATTGCTTTCATTTACATGACGATTGATGTTAGAGTAATCCGTATCTCAATAATTGGTATTAGAATGAAGGTTTTGTTGTTAAAATGTCTCTCTATAAGTTTGATATTAAGAAATCCAACAGAGCAAATGATATACTGATGGTTTTTGTTTAGCAAGGATGCATAGTAGCGTTAGAAGGAGAAGAAAAAATACTAGAGAATTTAGGAGCATTAGAGAAGGAAAATATGATGTCATCGAAGAATTTAGGGACATAGTGTAATACTATTGAGTTTGGAAGATGAGGTCCTAAGAGAGGTAGTTAATGAAACAATTACTGCTTCATTATGAAAACAATTTAAAATTAAGTATCATAAGAGATAATTTGTGAATAATTTATATCAAAAGCAACATTTGAGGATGTTAAAAAGTAAAAAAGGAAACCGGAAACAAGAATAAGTTATGATCTTAATGAAAAACTAAAGTTGTTTGATACTTGAATTGCAAAGAGAAATGGAACTTTATAAGGCATTGTTCACAACAGAATAAGAAAAACAAAAGAAAGGTACCATTATAGTCTAGGAAAGTTTTGGTAAAGAGGATAGAAAAGGCAATGATGTTTTAACTACGAATAATTTTAATTTTGTAAATTGACAGGTGACAGACACTGGAGTATCTTATCATATGACTTTCAATAAGGACATTCTATTATTTTAAACAACGAAGTATTACTACCATATTAGGTGATGATAAAGAGCATACTATTAGAGGAAGTGAATCAATATAGATCAAAATACATGATATAATTGTTAAAACATTGGATGTGTGGTATATTCTAAGGATATAAGTCTTTTATTCTTGGTGTAAGGTTAAATTCAATTTTAATAAGCATATTTCTATTAGTATCTTTGATTATATTCATATAGATTTATTTGGTCCAGCTCTAGTTCAATCCATAGAAAATGTAGTTATTTTGTCACATTCCTTAATGATTACTCGAGAAAAGTACAGGTGTATTTTTTGAAATAAAAAGATGAAGTGTTTAGAAGTTTAAGAAGTAGAACATAATGGTTAAAAAAACCTACGAGTAGATAGGTCAAGACACTCATAATGGATAAAGGCTTGGAATTATATAATAAAACATTTGATGAGTTTTGTCAGAAGGAATGTGTAGTGAAGGACTATAATATATGTCATACATTAGAGCAAAATGGAGTTGTAAAATAGATATATTGAACACTCACGTGTTGTGTTTGATGCACACCATTAAATGCTAGACTTACAAATCAGTTTTTAGCTAAGGTAGTTAATATTATTGCTTATCTAGTGAAATGATCTCCATTAATTGTAATAAATTTTAAGACTCCTCAAAAGATTTGGTACAATACTCTCTCTTATTATTTTATCATAAGAATATTTGATTGCCCTACTTATGCTCATGTTAATATTGGTAAAATGGAACTTAGGGTAATAAAGTGCATATTTCCAAAAGATGTTGCCATAGTTAAAGAGAACAAACTATATTGTACTAAAAAGGATAAAACTCCAAAGTTTATGATATGAGCTTAGTGATCTTGTAGGAAAAAAGGATTAGGGAAATTGAAACCTTAAACAAGATAGTTGAAAATTAGTCTATAAATATGCAGGAGGATCAATATGCATAAAGTATAGTGATAAGAAGGACAAGGAGGGAAATAAGAAAACCTATTAGGTACCTAGCACATATTGTTATTGTGATAAGATATACAAGTAATCCTAAGAAAGGCACTAGAAAGTTGTTGAATGGATTATATAATACTTGAAAGGTACAAGTATTTTTTTTTTGTTCAACAATGTCAGGAAGAAAAATATTAACATGGTATAACTAAAGATAGAGCAAGATAAACAATCAAATAACTAGGAAAATATGGTCAAGAAGACTCAATTACGTATGCTCTTACCATTAATGATGGGGATGCAACTATCTTTTAAGTGACTAAGGAAAGCCAAGAGAAAGATAGACATATGGGGGGTATGGTGAAGGACGTTAGGTTTTATAAGATCGAAATTGATTGCGACTAGTTAGATCTTGTAAAAAAATTGGTTCATTCTTTAGGGTATGTTGTTGACATAGTAATAAAGTCATTATCCATTAAAAAAGGTTTAGGCATAGCTTAGACTTGGTGAATTTTCACATAATTTGAAGTGTGAGATTCCACATTGGTTAAAGAGGGGAATAAAGTACACCTTATAAGGGTACGAATATCTCTCCCTTACAGACGCGTTTTCTATGACCTAATGCATCGGATCCCATAAGAACTTCGAGGTTAAATGTGCTTGGGTGAGAGTAGTTCTAGGATGGCTGACCTCCTAGGAAGGCCTCAGGAAAAGCAAAATTGTGAGGGCTTACCTGGGCCAAGGTCCAAAGTGAACAATATCTGTAAGTGGGTGATCTGGGATGTCAGAAGTTTCGAAAACATTATTTCATGCCATAAAAGTCATCTTTTGTACTCTAAGTGCAAAGTTATTTAAAAACATAGTTTCAGAAAATAAAACATTATTCTTTTACACTTCGAGTGCAGGTTTGTTGAAAACAATGTCATTTCTCAAATTATGAAATAAAAACATCAGTTGCACTCCAAGAGCAAGGAGTTATTCAAAACAATATTGTTTATTAAATACACAAATATACTAGCATCTATTGGAGATTAAATTCTACTATACATTACCTAAGTCTAAAATTCACATACAAGTCATCATACATGTCTTAGAGAGATCTAATCCTATATGAGAAATATGGTTCCCCAACTCACCTCAAAGAAGATATATTCTCTCTTAACTTCAACAATCCTTGGGTCAAGGCTCAAAGCGGATAATATCTATAAGCGGGTGATCTGGGATGTTACAAGTAGGATCAGAGCCGGTACCCGAATCGTTGTGCCAGCTAAGATGGAACCCAAAGAGAGCTGGGCTCTAAGGGGGTGGAGAATGTGAGACTCTACATCAGTTAGAGAGGGAAACGAAATACGCCTTATGAGGGTACGGATACCTCTCCCTTACAGACTCATTTTTCGTAGCCTAACGTACCAGATACCATCAGAACTCCGAGGTTAAACGTGCTTGGTGAGAGTAGTTCTAGGATGGGTAACCTCCTGCGAAGGCCTCTGGAAAAGCAAAACCATGAGGGCTTAGTTGGGCCAAGGCCCAAAGCGGACAATATCTGTAAGCGGATGATTTGGAATGTTACATGAAGTCCTTGAGGACTTGTATGGTAAGGAGTGATTATTAGTTAGATATTGGAAAATTCAAGTTAATGTTGAGAATTATGAGATATTCCTTGAATTTCATGAAAATAAAATTTTCTCACATTATCCATATGTAAAAATAAAATTTTACTAATCTTAAGCTTTTATAAAAATAAGGTTTCACTATACTGAAACTTCCATATAAATATCGTGCTAAAAGTTGTACAAGTTGTTGTGGTTGTCATACTTCTTCTTATATTGTCTTTCTCATAATCGTAAAAGAAATATATCTCATTATTCATAACTATAAGTCACATATTAGCCCAACTATATAAATTTTATGTTCTTACTTTATTTATTTTCTTCTTATATTGCTTATATTTCTTAACTATGATTATTAGAGAAATTGGCCTCTATCAATTTAATAGATTTAGTTGTAGATGACTGAGTATTCTAATTCAAAAACTTTCATCAGGTCATTGTAATACCGTTTGGAGATTTTTTCACAATCCTTTATTGTATATAAAATATATAATGTCCATCATAAAGATAACACTCATCTTATCTCATACAAATTATTCACTATACTTTTATAACAATAAATCTTGAACATCCTAAAAAAAACAAAACCATATATATATTAAGGCTATATGCCTTCCATATTTGTAATCAATGAAAACAACACCTTTATTCCTTTACATGGTATTAAAGCTTATACATTAACCAACAAGCCAACTTTTTTTTATTTACACTACCAAATGTTCACCATAAACTCCAATCACATAGAAAAATACCAACAACACCCTTATTTCTTAATAGAAGTAACAAAATATAGAAAATTACTATACTTGAATGGATAACTTGAATTCACCTACTCTTCCATTCAATTAAATCACCAATTTACTAATTACAGAATTAGATTCATCAAATTACCTCATATAGTGTAATATGATTTAGGTAATTCTCATCACTTCTAATCTCCTTGACTATATTTTTGGCATTCTTTTCCTCACCATCTAGTACCTCAAATGATGATTCTTTGTCTCCAAAATACTTTAAATGGGAAAAACTTGACAAATTTGTCTATTATTTCCTCACTACCTCACTCTTCAGTTCCACTGCATAACTTGCACTTGGCTATCATACTATCTGTGACCTCTAGGTTTAGGCTTAAGAGATAGTTCATAAAATAATCAATCTCGTAATAGTCTCTACTCTGACAAAAGTTATAGAACTTAAAGAAATGATACATATCAATCATTGAGTATCTCTCAATTATATCCAACATTGTTGATAAGCTTATTGCCAAGGTGACAAGATTTTAGATGATGTTAAACTAAAAGAGGTTCCAATTGTTGTTTTGATGATAACAAAACATAATTACTATTAATATTATTATTTTTATGAAAAGAAATATTAGAACAAAATGAAGTTATAAACTCAAGAAGATAATGTATGAAGTTGATAAAGAAAACTTGAAGTTTGCAACTAATAAAAAGAAGATCAAAATAAGAAAAAAAAGGAGATCAAGGCTCATCAAGGTCATTTCACATTTTGTATTATTATTTTTAGGATAATTATATTAACTTAATGGTTCAAAAGGCCTAGTACGCATAATTATTTCATCTTACTTCATTGTATGAGTCTTTACATTTGTTAAGAGGCATTGAAGCTTTTGATTTTAATACAAAATCCTCGTGATTTTAATCATATTTGGATTTTAAAATTTTGGTTTTGATTATTTAAATTTGATAAAATCATGTTTTTAGGGTGATTGATTGACCTGTATAGGTTAATGGTCGATCAATATAGGTTAAATTTGTTAAATTTGATGTAACATTGGTTAATGTATTGGTTAACCAATATGTCGTATCAATCGACTAATAAGTGTACCAATCGACCAATTCCCAATGGTAGTGAATCTGGTGCTTGAAATACATACTGGTTAATCAATATGCTATATTGGTCTAGCAATACATCGTATATAACTGTTATAACAGCTAGTTCTTGACTCCAATAGCTATTTAATGTCCTAAAATGCTATAAATAGGTGTTCTATTATTATTTTTAGCATAAAAAAGGTTTTGGGTGTTGTATACATACATTTCAAAGAGTTTTAAATCATTGAAGCATTATTGTGTCATATTTGTGTGAATGAGCCGCTATCAAGTGAATAAGTGAGGTATTTTTTAAGTTGTAATCTTTTATTGGACTATTGGATATTTTAAGAGTGATGCAAGTGGGATTAACGTTCCTCTTTACCTTGTAAGAAGATTATAAGAAGGGTTTCTCTTTATCGACAAAGATTGTACAAAGGTTATTATTAGTCTTGAAAGAATAATTATAATGGAAATCTAATAAGGATCTTTAGAGTGGATGCACGCACTGATTGTTTCTCAAACCACTATAAATCATATTGCATTCTCTCCTCCCTATCCTTTTAAAATTATTGTTCAATTTTTTGATTAATTTATATTAAGTAATTTCCTCAAACTTATTTATATTGATTATTATTAATTAAGAACATCGGTTAGAAAACTTGTTGAATTTTGTAAACACCTAACTTACTCTTTTGGGTGCCATTAAGAACTAATAAATGGTATTAGAGCGGGCCTATTAGACTAGTATTTCTACCGAAATCTTATAGCAAAGATCATAGTGACAAATTTAAGAGCATCATCATCATCATTCAACCAAGAGGCATAAAGCATTAGTAGACCACGTTTCTCTTATGACAATGATTATCTTTATTAAAAAATTAAGATGAGATTCTTGTAATGGACAAAAGTGTAGATCTTTGGGAAAGAGTGTCAAATTGTCCCTTTATCCGTACTAAAATTATAAATAACAAGAGGTACCTAAATTAGAGGACGAATGGGAACCTCAAGTTAAGAGATTATTTTCCTTAAATACTAGGGCCATACACATCCTATTTTGTGCATTAAGAAGACATGAATTGAAGAAAATCTCTATCTATGAAACAACCCATAAATTTTGGCATACTTTAAGAGTTACATATGAGGAAACCAATCAAGTGAAAGAGAGGAAAGTAAGCATGCTAACGTGTCAAAATAAATTGTTTCAAATGAAGCATGATTAAAGCGCACCTAGCATGTGTACTAGATTTATTGATATTATTAATGCTCTCAAAGTTCTTAAAAAGACCTATACTAATGTAGAAATGGTAAGAAAATTACATAGATCATTTCTAAAGACGTAGGAAATTTAAGTGATGGTCATACAAGAAGCCAAGGATCTAACAACACTATCATTGGCAAAACTTATTGGGTCTCTCCTCGCTTACCAAATAAGGCATCAAGAGACACAAGAAGAAATAACTTCCAAAGAAAAAGAATTTAGCATTTAAATCCTTAAAGGAAGAATCAAGTGAAGAGGAAGAGACATCAACTAGAGAAAATGAACAAGAAGACAATGGCTTACTCACTAGAAAATTCAAAAAGTTCTTAAAGAAGTTCTCCAAAAAAAAAGGACTTCAAGGAAGTAATGGTGATTTAAAACATAACTTTTCTAAAATTCCTTGCTTTGGATGTAGAAAACCAGGTCATATAAAGTCAAAACATCCTTGACTTAAAGATAATGAGAAGTATGGGAGAAAATATAGGAAGCAGAAGAAAGCATTTAAAGTATCAACTTAGGATGACATAAGTGAATCAAAAGAAGAGATGCTCGTATATGTTTTACCGCTATGGATGATTATGAGATAACATCTAACTCTAACTTGTGTGATACTGGTATTGATTTGACTTATGATGAATTAGCTAAAAGTTTAGAAATTACAAGTAAGAAAGGGAAGAAATGATCTTCCAAACTTAAGGAAGTCTAAAAAGAGTTAGATGCATGCATAAGTGAGAAAGAAAAGATGATAAGTGAATTGAATAACATTAAAACATCCAAAAATGTGATTATCAATGACAATCATGACTTGGATGAATTAATGAGTGAGAATGTAACATTGAAAATGAAGGTAGATTCCCCAAAGAACTCTTTGTCCAAGTTTACTAAAGGGAGTAAAAAAAAACTAAATATAAAGGATATCGCAATTTTAACCCTCTTACTTCTAAGATTGCATGTCTTGCCATGTAAACATAACTTTGACCATACTAGTTCACCTCCAGTCACTCTCTCTCCCTCTTCATCTTCTAAAGTAACATTACCTTTTCCCTTCACTAGAAATCCTCCACTTACTTCTTCAACTCCTTCACCACATCATACTCCTACACCTCTGTCACCATCTCCTCATCCTATAATCACATATACAGATAATCATACATGCAATACTCATAACTTTTCTAGATATATCACTAATTCCGCTAACATCCACAACCTTTATGATCCTAATCTCATGTCCTTTACCTAAGAAAATAAATTTTCAAACTAGTTTCAAGTCATGTTTAAGAAGTTCAATGCCCTTCATTATAATCAAACATGAATTATTGTTCCTCCGTTATTAAATTTCAATATTGTCATTTGTAAATAAGCCTTTGTGTATAGAATTTTGATGGTTCTAAGTGTTATAAAACTCGTTTTATTTTGAAGGGTTATTATCAAATTTCATATGTAAATTACAATAACACTTTTGGCCATGTTGTCAAGCTTATAACTGTTTAGATTGTTCTGACTCCTGCTTTTTCTAATAACTAGCATGTTTGTCTACTTAACGTTCATCATGCCTTTTTTTATGTCTTAGCCTCCCAAATTTACATATCCTCATCATTCTCATTATATTTGTCATTTTCATAAAGCCTTTTATGGTCTCAACTCTCAAGCAAGCTTTCCATGCTTGATTTTATCGTTTAAGTTATAAATATTATGAACTCATTTTTACTTCCTCAAAATCTGACACATCTCTTTTCCTTTACATCACTCCCTCTCACACAACCTTTCTATTAGTCCATATGGATGATATAGACTACTTTCTTTGTCATGATTTTGATACTACTTTCTTCGTAAAGAACTTGGGTCTTATTCATCACTTTTGTTAAGATGGAAGCCATAACCATACCCTATGGACTTTTTCTTATAAAACTCAATACACTAAAGATCTCCTTGATTGCACATACTTTGACTTGCCCAATCTATCAACACATCTGTAACCTCCACCCTTCCTCTCTCTAAAAGTCATGGTCATCCTCTCCCTAATCTTATTGAATATTATAGTACTGCTAGTGCTCCCTAATATCTTTGCCTTACTTATCTTGGCATCTAGTTTGCAGTAAATAAAGTTTCTTAATTTTTACGATATCCTATTGTCATTCACTAAACCACGACTAAATAGATTCTTCAATATCTTAAAGTCACTCCCTCCTATAACTTTAAGTTCACCAAAACATCACTAATCATACAAGCTTTTTCCTTATTAGTTTTTCTAGTGATCATCACTTTGCATTTGGTTACTTTTATCTTCCTTGATTATAATCTCATTTCATAAAGTGCCATGAAACAATCTACAGTTGCCAAGTCTAATATTGAACCTAAATGTTGAAGAATTGTTCTTGTTGCTGCTGAACTATATAGGATCAAGTCACTATTTAGTGAAATAGGCTTCTCATGTCAAACCTACTCTACGGTATGACAATTTTGATGGAATCATTCTTGCTACAAATCCAATTTCACATGCTCAAACAAAACAAGTTGAGATTGATATCCACTTTATTTGTTATCTAGTTACTAAAAGGCTCTCTTCCTTTAAAACATTTTATCTAATCAAATTGTTAGATGTCAAAACTAGTCTTAAATCTGGCTCTCATAAGCTTTGAGACAAGTTCACTATTGTCAGTATTCGTAAACTTGTACAAAGACTGATACCGCAGACAGATTTTCTCACAATTCTAACTACATCCAAATTATCCATTATCGTTATACATTGCAAAAATAATACTTTATCTCATTCAGATTATTCATTATACTTCGTAATATAGCATCATCGACATCCTATCGATATAACACCATGTTTATAAAGGCTATATGCCCTCTAGTATTTGCGATCGATGAAAACAATACCTTTATTCCTTTACAAAACGATTGCTAGGAAATGTAAACTGATGCAATTCATTATATCATGATCAATAATTATCACTCTAGGCGCTATTGTTGAGCCATTGATTATTTATTAAAGTAAAAGGAAAATATTTTCTGATAGAATAATCTAAAGTAAAAAAGAAAAGATTTTCTAATAGAATAATCAACATGGTCAAGCTTATCAAGCAAACTGTTAACACCTCCTGGAAAGATCACACTAAACTCTAAACTTTATTCCAAGATTACTTCTGTGAGCTTTGGTTGCTTTCTTTTGCTGCTTTGCAAGATACCAACATGATGTCTCTGAAGCTATCAATATGCTTCAGAACCTGTTTCCTGTGTTCATCCAAAAAATTAGTCTCAAAAATAAAATTGCGAATGAAAATTATTTATTTCAAAGCACTTTTTGCAACACATCTATGTATGCTTCAATGTCAATAGAATCCACAGCAGATTTATACGGAGATCATGGCTAGATGAGGAAAGATGGTGCAAATAAAATACAATCGGAAACCTAGGTACACAAACCAATGATTTTTTTATTGCTTTTGCCATGCAAGTGAAAATTCATCATAAAAAAAAAAGGAAATGGATCCCACGAAGAAAAACAATAGAAAGTCTTGCAATAGGCCTTGTGATAAGCCATGCTTAAGCTATTTCACTTGTGCGTCAATATTTTTAGGTAGGCGCAAAATTCTGTCCGTAGGCCTACTAATTGTACCAATTGGTGATGGACTACAGTTTAACTTGTTAGCCGGTGCCATTGTGCTCTATTTGGTAATCTGAATTCATCTTCAAATAGAAACTTACAATGTCAAAAACAAACGCAATGACAAGGCAAACATCTCAATTTTCCAAATTAAACACTTGCCAGGTCATTTAAAAATAGAGTTTGCAAATTTCAAAAGAAAAATTTTATACCTTCCTCCTTGAGAACTTTTAAGTCGTGCGAGGCCAGCAAAAAGCATTGTTTTCCTGCTTCACATTCAAGGATTGCCTTTGACGTTCAACTCGATCAAGCTGTGATGACAGTTGAAGCAAGTCCATGGTAGTTCCATCTTCACAGGAAACATGGTCCTTGGAATTGGCAAAATGTGAGCCTTGATAAACCCTACTTGTCACACCAAAGTTCATTGAAACTCTACCATCAGATAGGAGAATGGGATCTAAGGGACTTCCTTCCATAGAACTCACTGTCGATGAGGAGAAGCTATTCGAAAGACCAGCGGATGAAATCTGTGAGCCAACTCCTACAAGCTTGTCAGATACTTGACCAGTGAGATGATACAAACTGCTACCTTGCTTGGTTAAAGGGTAGGCCATAGGAATTCCTGATGAGTGGTCCGAAGAATTCTGTGGTTGGGGTGACAGAAGAGAGAGAGCACAACCAGACTCTGTGATCCCTGAGAATCCTTGAATGGTTGATGCTGTATCAAAAGCAGTTAAGTTTCCATTTCCAAATGAGGAATTCTGCACCAGAGAGTGAGAATCAGAATTTTGGCCCCCAAATTGTTGAGGATAATGGTTAGTGTTCTCACTAAAAAAGCTTCCTGTTGCAGAACTAGCGATGTTGTCATGAAAAATTGGAAATACACTGTCTAACTTATCAGAGGGTAAAACCGCCTTTGGATGAAGATGCTCGTTTGTAATCGGAATCACTAATGATGAATCAAAGTCGGTTCTATCAACTTTCATCCGCCTGCACCAATCACTTGTTCCATATTTTGGAGGATGCAATAGTCCATTGGGGAGGATACCTTGGCAAATAAAAGACGTAAGCGCAGTGCCATGAAATTGTCCTCCAGCAAACCCTGTGTAATGTTGGGAAAATGATATGATGTTCAGGATAATATAATGACCATTATAGTACGATTGGAATGTACCATCATGAAGAAAAGGAGTAATGTCCTGATTTTGAAATGTACACGGTGCAAACAAAGAAAGTTCAGCTTTTGACAACAAAATAAAAATTCCTGAATCGGAAGTTTAGCTTGTACATCTCCAAGATCATTACTGTATCAAATGCAAGGAGACTACTAAGATAATGTTAACAAATATCCATAGACGCTGATATATTTACTACACGTATTGGATTAGTACGTTTAGTACATAATAATTTCTAAAACTTAGCACCGCCAGCTGAAGTTAATTATTATATTAAACAGACTAAGAATCCATGCTTGATAAGAAAGCTTTGTATTCTCACCTATCACCCCAGGGAGCCGCATATTCTTGAGGATAGAATGTAGTATAGATATTGTACTTGCATGGTATTGTTAATGCCCAAAATGGATAGTGTATATCATGAAAGCAAAAAGATACTAGGATGGAAATGTTCATTCTCTTGCTTGAACAAAGAATGGCAAGTCAAACTACTTATACACACCGAGGAGCACTTAACATTAGGTAGATATAAAGCCTTACTTCGTATAAACTAGAAACTAAGACATGTTCAGGGGGACATGAATACATGCTGTCTAGTTAGATATATCAAGTTTTGGAGGACCATGGCTTAAGTGAACATTTTAATCCCCCACCGGAACTGCTACTTGATGATTTGCAAAGAGATCTTATACAGAAACAAGCTAATAGTCTTGTGGATCATAGCTTATTAGCTTCTGGTTTCAGCCAAAATAAAAAATGTACTTATATTGGCTTCCTGACAAATGAAGGAGATCAAAGAGTTTTGAAGTGTTCCATCTGCGCACCAGTAACATCTTAAATCATTCAATTGTTGATCTCACATCCTGAGTTTAAGTTAGATATACAAGTTGTTCAAATAAACTTGAAAAGCTATTCAGATCAAGACTCAAATTAACATTCTAGAAAGTGATGTACTACTAAATAATATTGTTTAAATGCTTGTTGACAATGAAACTCTTATCACACAACCAACGAGAGGGATTTTGTTAATGCAGATGTTTTACCGTTGCATGGCTGAAGTATCCTTCCAGTCCTAGAGTAAATACCAACTTGTGGTTTTCTCCGGCGCTCATTGTGGCCTGCAAGGCGTTTACGACAGCTGCGCTTACCATCATCAAATTCAGCCAGCAAATGAAACCTGAGCAATAAAAAACTAATAAACTTCATAGCAGCCACGGGACTCGTACATTTGGACGTACTGCTTTTTAAACATCTCAACATTTTATATATAGTAAGTAATATAAAATTAGACTTCCAAGAAAGTTAAAGCTAATTTTTAACTAGGTGAATAACGAACAAATGTCACTATAGCTGACTGGTGCCCATAATTTTAGTTTAGATTAATTGAATAAACCTTCTCAGTAAAGTGGGATGAACACAGAAAGGGGTTGAGCATCCAATTTCTATAGAAATAGCATATTGAACTTGTAACTGCCTAACATATGGAATCAGAAATGAACTCTCAGTGAAACCCAACAAACCTGCTACATTGTTGACAAAATCTCTGTTCAATTCCATTCACAACAACTTTTGCAGTCTTGGTGTGAGCTTCACAAACTTTGTGTCTTTTGTGATAATCTTTTGAGGAGCTGAGATCCTTGTTACAGCCATAAACTTGGCAATGTGCAGTCTGGGAGCTCGCTCTAAGTCGCATACCCTTAGGAGGTGTTAAAGGCGCAGATGACTCAGAGAAAGAAGCAACGGCTGATCTTTTACAGATTTCAAAATCCCTCGAATCTCTAAGATCGCCAAACCTTCCCAACTTCAAATCAATAAATGAACAATCCCTGTTATTAGAGTCCGTTGATGAGCTAGAAAACTTTAAAGTGGAGTCACCTTCTAATAAAAATTCATTTGTTGGAGGTCCGAAACTGTTCATGATTTTTTCACGACCAGTCTTACTACTTAGACCATCATGGAATCATTTCCCTGTCAATACTTGATAACCCAATTCCCCAATACCTTCGTTCTGAGTTGGATGTTGAACTGAGATCAATGTGCTTCCAAACACTTCATCCAGTTTCCAGATCCCAAACGATGAAGGAAATTTTGATACGTCTAGAAAAATTAAGGGACGCAGTTTGTGCCTTAACTAATTCAGAAAGTTACAGCATCTGGGATTAAGGAGAGTTAACTTGGATTCAAGGAAAATCCGTCTCAACACCTCCTTAATTTAAAGGGGAAAACCAAGTTAACTTGAAGTTTCCACTAATGATCTCCAAAAGCCCTGAGAGTCTGTTGAATGATCTTGTTGACCACTATATAGACTTAACCACAAATCCCACCAAGAAGCCCTTTTTGAAGATTTCAATAGGAAGTTAACCTCAGTGCTTGATATATCAAAAGCTTCACAAAAGAAGGAAACAACCCCATTAAAGAAAAAACCAATAAACAAATGAGAAAGCAGCATATTATATTCTTACTAGACACAAAACAAGAGCCCACATATATTGAACCCAGAAAAATACAAAGACAACTGAAGGAAGGTTCTTATCAGGAAGATAATCGAGCCAAAGCAGATAAGAGCAAAAGAAATGCATGAACAGTGCAAACGCTGAAGAAGATAGGTATTTAATGGTCAGAAAGCAATGTTCCAAGGTTTTGCAAATGATATGTGGGAGAGAGAGAGAGATGAGTTTGCTTTACCAGTTTAGATAGTAGTGGAATTGTAAATGAGGTGTGAGAGAGACCCAACTCACTGAAAATGGTTTACTTGTCACAAACTTCATTGGAACAAAGGAAAGAGCTTATGGTTAAGACTTAAGAGAGCGAGAGAGGACACTGACTTTAGAGAAAG
Organism: Erythroxylum incrassatum; assembly: GCA_026546855.1. Lineage (NCBI taxonomy): Eukaryota > Viridiplantae > Streptophyta > Magnoliopsida > Malpighiales > Erythroxylaceae > Erythroxylum > Erythroxylum incrassatum. Next base: position 12,161,864 of record JANVCL010000007.1, read on the forward strand.
ATTCTCATCGGCCGCTTCTTTTGGCTTTGCTTAGAAATGGGGTTAGTCACTATCTGCTTCCTGCTTCGCAAGCAACCACCACCAGCGTTTGACAATAAGATCCATTCACCATCTCAAATTCCTTAACATATAGGACTAGGATCTACTGTTGCCAAGGCTCTCTAGTTAGGATGCAATTATTTAGTTAGCATAGAAACCTAACTCTTCAATAAATGAAATAGCATAGTTAACGCTTCCTTAAATTAATTTCTTAAATCATTTTCAGAACAACTTCTATATTTTGCATGAAAAAGATTGAAAACCCCATCCATGTATTTGCAATCAGCAAGGCAAGTGCTTGCTTGCTCATTTCATTAGACCTCCAACTTGGAAAGATGATTAACAATTCATAATTAGAGAAGAGCTTGATCTTGTGGATATGATTCCATTTTCCAAGTACTGTAAGAAGCAAGACATGTAACTCGTGGAGAATATTCCTTGGAGTGAAGTCATGTAAAACATGGACTAACACAAGGTTTGGACAATACATAATTGAAAAACAAGAATTAAAATGTGCCAATAATAGAGTGAAAGCCAGACGCTGCAGTCAACCTTGTCAATTATGTGGGGCGCGTACAGAACTAATAAAAATTATAAAATAAATATATGAAAATTGTTTTTTTATAAGCGTACGTGGTCGCATTACACTACTACCACGTGGTAGACATTGTGGCGAACTGATCAACTTTAACGAGCCCACAGCGATTCGCTTTGATTGCCTAAGAATGTGATGTCGGCACCGTTAGTAAGCCAAATACATGACGACAAAACTAACTGTGTCCGCCAGTTCAGTTGAAAAGAAAATATCTTGTAATGTTGATATCCGAAATTTTATTTCCACCTAATCAATGTTTTCATTTGCTAAAATTCAGTTAAGAGCATGTACGCTTCCGATATGCTAGGCAGTGAATGTATCTAATTTTATATTTATCAATTCTAAAATTGAAAATGTGTTTGTATTAATTTCACAAAATTTTATCAGAGAACTGGTAGCTAATTTACTGCCGTGAAGTTACTAATAATGTTATGAATTTCTTATCCAATTTGGTATCGAATTTAATTCCGATATAATACAGTATTAGTCAATATCGAGTATCGTATCAAATAATTTTTTAAAATTGTAAAATAGCTCTAAAATTTTATAAGTTACAAACTTGTCTCTTAATATGTTGTGCTATATAAATATTAATGTTAAATCAAATATGTCTAAAAAATTATAATAAAATAAATTTGAAATAATAATTATCTCCTTGTTTATATTAATATTACTTTGATCAATTTTCAAATGTAAACGATAATCATAATTAATATAAAAAATTGTTTAATTATCATATAGATATAAAACTATGATTAATAAAAAAATACTTAAAATGATAAAATTTACGTCATATAATAAAAAATAATTACATCAAAACATCTTATATTAAGAGTAATATAGGCCGATGACTCTACAAGCATTATAGTTAGAATTTGTGTCGAGGAACACAATAGAATAAAAGTAAAAATATGAAATAAAAACATTGACTTTTATATGTAAAATTAAAAGGAAAAAGAGAGATAGAAAACACGAAACTTTATTCAATGAAATATTTGTTTAAATACAAAATCTTTATTATTGACAGGAATCTCATCATCATTATCATTCAAATTTATTACATCAAATCACATGTCAATACTTTCTCATCTAAAATTTTCTTCCAAGTCACTCTTTCTTCTGAAATTTGGATCCTAAAAAAATTAATATGTTAAAAGATCGATATGGTCAAGGCAAATTAGATTCATATAACTAATTGTTCTACTAAGAATCCTAATAAACAAATAATATTAAATTATTATTAAATTACAAGAAATTATATTTAATTTAATAATAATATCATATCTTTCACGAAACTTTAAGTTGTGTCAAACAAAGAATAAATCGTTCAATCTTTTGTATTCCACTTTATTTCTTTTTTAAAAGAATGAATGAATTCTAATATGCTCAAATTTCTTTCATACCTAATTGTACTCACATATTGACTCAGAATTCAAATTATAAATCTTTGTAATTCTAGAATACCACTTTTGAATTGATCTCACTTAACTATTGTAAAACAACAAAGGCACCCTAGCAAACAAAATAAAGTGATGATTAATTTTAAATAGGTAATAAAAGTGAAGAAATATATACCTAGATTAAGTTTGAATCTTTGACGAATTACAATGGGCATCACAAAATTATCGAATGTACCCTTTTATACCTCCATTTGTAAGCTAAGAAGATGTTGCAACATTTTATGTGTAATAATTATTGTGATAATTAATAGCATTCTCTTATTAATTTTAGCTTTCTTTGTAAAATTTTATTTAAAATAGACACTAGGATTTACAAATGTCTCAGTAGTAAACAACAAAGAGTAAAGTTTCTTTTCTCATCTTTCATTGATGACTGCAACATAGAGTGTATACAAAGAAGGTCTATTTTTCATATTAGCTTTAATTACTTCCTTTACCCTCTCTATGGCATCATAAAATTAAATCATTGTTGCCTACTCATCACTATCAACTAGACGAAGTATTCTCACAAAAGCTCACAAACTCGAAAATCATATTAACATTAGGACCAAAACTCATGATCTTTAAGTATAATTTTAAAAACCTTCATTCCGACATTAGACCTAAAATACTAAAATGCAACTTACTTATCACTTGTAAATATTTGTCTTAGCTCCTTCTTCACTAGAACAAAATATTGAAAGTGATAAGAAATTAGTTATAAATTTTGTGATGGTAGGATAACACAAATTCTTACCATTAGTGAAACCATTTCTTAACAAATTTAGAACTTATGCATAATTATAAATGAACTTGGTCACTTTTTTTAGCTTTTTTTATAGTTTGATCAATGATAAAAAAAAGTATCAAAGATCTCCTATATTTTTCAACATCAGATCAAGGTAATGTACATTAAAAAAGAGTCCAATAAAAAATTAATACCTAGTTTGTATCGTTTTTCCAACCGTTTTATTTGCAAAATCATTCTCAATGATAAAACTGTATAATGTTTTTAGATCCAACTTCATTCACAACTTCTTCAAATATCTAAAATAGAATATCAACACTTCTAACAAAACTAAATGCATCAATAGACTTAAAAAATATTGCCCATTTAGTATAACAAACCAAAATATTGGTAATAGACTCATGTCTTATATTTGCCTAACCATCATACATGGTTGAATACCCATAAGTTACCACAAGTCATTCTTCTTTCATCCAAATAAAATTGAGTCCAATAAAAAGAATTATACCTGCTTCTTATCCTTTTTTTCAAATGATTTATAAGCAAAATCATTATCAATGATGAATTGTACAATATTTTTATTTTATACTTCATTCATAACTTCTTCAAGAATCTAAAATAGTGTATCAACACTTCTAACAAGACCAAATGCATCAATAGACTTCAAAAATATTGTTCCCTTAGTATAACAAACCAAAATATTGGTAACAGACTCATGTCTTATATTTGTCCAACCTTCACACATAATTGAATACTCATAAGTTACCCTAGTCATTATCCTTTTATCTAAATAAATTTTTATTTCACCATCAAAGTTGCTTAGAATATTACGTCTATAGACATCAATTGAAGGAACTTTAGATCTTGAACCATAAGAGGCAATAACATCAATCATAGGCTAATAATAATAAAACTAAGTAGCATTGAATAATACACTTGCATCATACCACCATCTAGCCATTACTATATCCACATTATGAGATACTTCGTTAGATTTTAAGGTATTATGAGTTGAAGGTTGAGCTCTAGGAGTTGTTCATGGAGTAAAAAGTTAGACATATTTCTTCTTTTCTTCCTCACGTCAGGTGTAATAATCCTTTTTATTAGGTAGGAATACCACCTTCATCATTGATAGTATCGTCCTGACCATTGCTAAAAACAACTTTCACTACTAATTTTGTAGCTCAGTCTTTGCCTTTTGTTTTTGCTCATTTTGATACTCTTCAAGCAAAGTTTTAATCTTCTATTTCACTTCATAACTAACTTTCTTATAAGGCTCTATGTCATCTTTAATCTCAGCTAAATGATTTTGTTAATCTGGTGGTTCCCCCATCTTTTATATGTTTATTATAATTCAAACAAATAGTAAGGTTCTTCGTACCAAGAATTAATCTAATATGAGCTTAAGCTGGATCATCGAATCTTTCTGAAGAGGCTGAATTATCAATAGTACTTCAACTTCCCTCTATTTATCTATAAAAATAAATGTAATTGAATAAGTACAAGAAACTAAATAAATAGCATATGTAACTCTTATTTGTATACGAATAATTAAACATAAGTCATTAAGTCAATAATCAATATAACACAATGATAAGAAACAATATTTCAAAATGAATCCATCAGTTTCAGTTTGTTTAATGAAAAAAGATAATATGTAATAGTAATAAGTAAGACCAAAAACATCTTTGTCTAAACTTAGGGACCAATTAGTTCTGTAAAGCGCCACTAGAAGCAGATCATCATTTTCTATATTCCACTATATCTATCAAGTTAGACTTGGTATTCTTGCTTGACCATGAAAATCTACATATACTTATCAATTTTAACACTTAAAATTTAAAACTTTTCCTTACACCACTTAAAACATAAGTGAATTGGTCCTTACATCTAGCTATTTTCTTTGGTCATGTGCAGTATATAAAATTAGATATACCATTTCTATTTTTAAACCCGAAGTGATGTTCTTTCATTAATAAAGATTTTAAAGCTTATTTTTAGGTTATAGATGTGATTATTAAAAGAGAACATAGAACTTTATATTACTTTCTTCTCTTTTTCTTGATTACAAATAATATAATTAATAGAAATTGATTTCATAATATAACTTGAAATCAAAGCTTAAAGCTAAATGAAAGCTTAAATCCTTTTATTACTTAATTAAACTTTGATTTCAATTATTACTCAAAGCATATTTATATAATCCTTCAATGTGCAATTGTTCATTGCAATTGTAATTGAAAATATTATTTCCTAAATTTAGTTACTCTCAATTTTAACTACTTTAGCTTGGAATTGAATGTTAAACAAATCGCAAGATCTAAGTTGTAATATTTATCTGATTGGAGTATAAATCCATCGAAGTATAATTTATAACCCAATGTGAACCCTTAAACAAAATATAAAAATTAGAGTACTCTTGAATTAAAACCAGATGTAAAGTTTAATTACTTTTTTATACTATCAAACTAGATGCACCTATAACTAAACTAAAAACAGATGCACCAGTAAAGTTTAATTTTTCATAGCAATAGTAAAGTAATAAACCAAAGCCATAAAATACAACACGTTACGAGTCTTATTTCACTACAAGAAAATTGCCAATTTCCAATGAAAAATTACTGATGGAAACAATACAATCGCAAATTTGCGACGAAAAATCACATTCTGTCGGTAAAATTGTGTAATTTGCAACGGACAAGATATCCGTCGATAGATCTGGATGGGAAATTATCCCGTTGATTTTTGCGATGGAATAGAGCCACGGAATAGGAATCGTCGTTAGTAAAAGAGGCACGAACAGTAGTGACAAAATAATCGTCATTGTTTACCAACAGGGGTGTATTCCGTTGGTAAACTTAAAAGTTAAATGTCACTATGTGCTTCGACTGTAACATTTTTAACAAAACGTAAACGAATCAGGGTGTACTGATGGAAGTGTATTCCGTTCATTTTTTACGGAAGGAATTGTTATTCCAACGACAAAATTTAAATTAAAACAGTACCGTTAGCCTCGCCTTTAACATTTTACTAAAATCGAAAAAGACGTCGTTTTTGTTAAATGTATCCTGCTTACCATGAACCCCCTCCCCCGTCCTCATTTTCACCTGGATTATTTTCTCTCTCTTGTCGTTGTTGGTTCCTTTTCGTTCTACGTCTGCGTTCCTTCTTCCTTCTCGCGGTCGGTTTCCTTTTGCATTTGCGGATCCCCTCTTCCTTCTATGTCTGCGTCTACGTTTTTAGTTAGTGGGTTTTATGTACTGGTTTAATAATTTTTGAACTATGTTGGTGTGGACGTTGAATTTATGTTAATGTCTTACCTATAGCTGTGTGGAGTTTAATTAAGAAATGGAATTTGTATGGATGTCTTATGGCCGTGTGGAATTTGCTTTGGACTCTAATATAGCTATCAAACTACTTTGAGTTTGTACATGAATATGTAGGATGACATTTGTATTTATTATTAAAATCCTAAACAAAAAGTTTGTACCAAGGACTATGTGCAATATTTCTGACCCCTGACTTTAAATAATATAATTTCTCAGTTGAGATATTATGGGATGCAGTTCAGAGCCATCCATATAGAAGTTACAAGTGCTGCTTTTTAGAGAATTAGACAAACAATTATCAATGTATCATCTAAAATTAGACCTTTCTCCTTGGTTGACTTTTTCTTTACAATCATCTTATTTATATTCATGACTATCACAAAAACAACATAATTGTTAATATGCTATTTAAAAATCTAAGTGAAATAAAGAACAAAGAGATGACCTATAGGAATGCTCTTCTCCACAAGATTCCTTTATCTAGATCAAGGTTGTGATTACAAAAGAGAATTTCTTGAAGTATAAGATTAGGTTGGATTAATAAGGATTGTGTTGTCTCTATCCCTATTAAGAGAATATATTAGTTAAACCCCTCCAAATGACTTTACAACTCCAAAAGCTTGTCTTGTTTGATAGAAAGATAAATTTCTTCTTCCAGTCATGCAACCTTTAAGAATAACTAACAATTGAGACCCACCCACAAATGGAGTTAGTTAGGACTTGCACTTACAGCGTTGAAGATCTAAAAGATTATAATGTGGATAGGGAAGCGTAATCCACACTTGAAAGAATCATATTAATTTCACATCTTGTTAGGTATAGGATAGAAATTTCACTCATCGTCCTTTGGATATTTAAGTGAGATCTTCTCAATGATATAGAACTTTTCACTCATCTTCTTGAACTCAACCATCCGTAACTTATTGATTCACACTTCAATGATAATAGTACCTAGTTATGAAGTCTAATAAATAATTTTGAAGATGAAGCATCTTCTCTGATTTGGCTAAGTTAGGCTTATGTAGTACCTTAAAAGGAGGCCAAGTTGTTACAAGAGAAGGTGGTATGGTCTTGACAAGTCTAAGGGATACAAGATTGTTATTTCTAAGGTTAGAGTAAGTTAATCCTACATTGATATATTTACTAGAGGTAACTTTACTCCTTAAACTAGTCCTAATTAACATCTATATTACTCTCCATATTGAAAAGAGTAAAAAGAAAGGAATATGGTCTTACCTTAAGAGATTGTATCAAACTTGTTAAAGCATTTTACACTTATATTCTAATTATTTTACTTTCTTGTTTTTCAATTTAAATTGATGTGTGAATTTTGGAATGAAAATATGTGTATTATGGATAATGATAATGGTATAAATGTCTGGTGTCATATATAGCTGTGTTCAGTTATTTTCTTTGTTTAATAAGAGGTAAATATCATAAAAATAGAGGAAACTTTGCCGAAATTTTTATAAATTCTAGTTCACTTATAACATTTTATTTTTATGCTAAAAAAGTCTATGGGCATGAAACCTACACCTTGTCGAGCTTTTTTTGCACTCTCACACTAAGAAGCATGATGATGTGACATTCGTAAGCACCCGATGCAGAGAACTTAATGTATGTAAAATTTATGCTTTAATATTAATTCTTAATAATTATCACTTACTAATATAAACATTGTCTCTTAATAGGACAAAATACAAGAAAGCATTCAGCGAAAGTCTCAGCACGAACAAGCTATTAATGAGAGTCAGACATATCTTGATGTAGTGGGTGGTAGGGACCGTCGTGGAAGGATCTTCGGGTTAGATTCATTTGCGAACACATATGATTGGCAATTCTCCACGTTTAGTAAAACAACATCCAGTAGATGGTCAACAACCAATGAAGTCAATGAGCTTCGAAGCACAGTGCAGACATTGATGCAGTACATAGCTCAGCTGAGACATGAGGTGGATGAGTTGAAGGGGAGGGGTAGCACATCAGAACATCCGTGGTCACTAGGACAATAGTGTACTAGTAGTAATTTCGTTTGTACATAATAATTATGTATAATTTAATTTTTTATTATCAATTAAGATAATTTTAACTTTATATCATCAATCAACTTTATGTTTAAACAAATTAAATAAATAAACAAATAAAATTATTATGCACTGATAATTCATAATTGTTGAAATTATGCAATAACCATAACATCATGAAATAAAATTTATTGTCGAGATTTTATTAAAAATTTTAAAAACATTTTTACCAATGGAAAATAAAAAGTACATCGGTAAAATCCCTAATATTTACCGACGGAAAACAAAAATTGTCAGTAAATTCTATTATATTTACTAACGGAACAAAGAATCACCGTTAGTAATATTGACAGTCGTCACCAACTTTGCTGTCAGGATTTGCTGAACTGTCGATATACTCATTGACGGGAAATTATAACCGTCAGTAATTTTACTAACGGAATAACCAATACCGTCTGAAAATATTCCGAAGGAAAGATAATGACCGTAGTAAATTTTTTCACCGACGATTACATAAAATGTCTATCAGTAAATTTACCTACGACCGTTTTTACGATGCCTTTGTGCGTCGGTAGATTTCGTCGCCAATTTATATTATCGACATAATCCAAAGATTTTCTATCAGTAATATCGGTCACTAAACGACATTTTTCTTATAGTGTTTCATTTATCCAAGTAGCAATAATTGACAGTAAGAACAAGTAATTAGGTAAAGAAGAAACATTCACTTTCGGTAGCAAACATAAGAGCAGCATGACGATAAAGGGGTGACAACACGAAAATAAATTTTAATCTTCTATTTCACGTCATAACTAAGTTTCTTATAAGGCTCCATGTCACCTTTAATCTCAACTAAATGATTTTTTAATCTGGTGGTTCCCCCACCTTTTAAATGCTTATTGTCATTCATACAAATAGTAAGGTTCTTCACACCAAGAACCAATCTAATATTCATCGAATCTTTCTGAAAAGGTAGAATTATCAATAGTACTTTGACTTTCCTTTATTCATCTGTAATAATAAATGTAATTGAATAAGTACAATAAACTAAATAAATGGCATATGTAACTCTGATTTGTAAACCAGTAATTAAACATAAGTCATTAAGTCAAATAATATAATTAATAGAAATTGATTTCATAATATAACTTGAAATCAAAGCTTAAAGCTAATTGAAAGCTTAAATCCTTTTATTACTTAATTAAACTTTTGATTTCAATTATTACTCAAAGCATATTCATATAATCCTTCAATGTGCGTAATTGAAAAATATTATTTCCTAAATTTAGTTACTCTCAATTTAACTTCTTTAGCTTGGAATTGAAAGTTAAACAAATCTAAGTTGTAATCTTTATCTGATTGAAGTAAAAATCGATTGAAGTATAATTTATAAACCAATGTGAACCTTTAAGCAAAATATAAAAATTAGAACACACTTGAATTAAAACCAGATGTAAAGTTTAATTACTTTATACACTATCAAACCAGATGCACCTATAACTAAATTAAAAGCAGATGCACCCCTGATTTACCCCAAAAAAAAAACAAACAGATGCACCCGTAAAGTTTAATTTGTCATAGCAATAGTAAAGTATTAAACCAAAGTCATAAAATACAACACGTTACTAGTCTTATTTCATTGGTCCCAGTGGCAATAATTGATAGTAAGAACAAGTAATAAGGTAAAGAAGTAACATTCACTTTCGGTAGCAAACATAACAGCAATATGACGATAAAGGGGCGACAACACGACAATAAGGGAGCGATGACAAGGAATGAATCACATTAAGAAGGCAATACTAGAGTTGTTTTTGCCTCTTTGGGATTATAGTTTATACTTACAGATTAGGTGGGTGGCTGTGAGGCGAGACGACAAGCTAAAAGGCGATGACGTGCGAGATTGTCTCGACTTCTAACTTCTTCGCAACTCATTAAAGTGGTCCTTTGAAAACAAAATTCCATATTAATATACTAATTGTGATTTACTAATTTAAATAAAGTCAAATAATTTTAAGATCAATGATTGCAATATAAGAGAAAAAATAGTTTAATATGATTTTAAAAATTGAAATTATATTTTTAATTCATATAAATTTTAAACAGACATAAAAGGTTGCAATGATAAATATAAAATTGAGTTTAAAAAACAATTAGCAATTTATAATAAAGATGGACAGCGAAAATTTTTACTAATTTTTATTGATTATTTTGAATTAGATAATTATTATTTTAATAATTTAACTACAACACAATTTAAGTTAATGCTATTTGAATTTTAATATTATATCTATAATCTAGTGTTTTAAAAATCGGATCGAACCGGTCGGTCAAATCGAAGAACCGGTAAACCGGAGCATGAAACGGTCCGGTTTAGTCCGTATTTTTTGTGAGTGGTTTACCCGTTCATTTTGCAATTGAATCGGTAAAAGAAAGAACCGGCCGGTCTATTTAAAATGCCTTAATTTTGATGATTTCAACTTGAATGAATATTATGATTAGTGA
>JANVCL010000007.1:12215500-12228278 GCA_026546855.1 Erythroxylum incrassatum
CTTACTTGATTTTTGATACTTAAATGTTGTATATGATTTTTATGATTGGTGAGGAAACGATTGGCCAATCGTGTGCTAGGCACAACTGATTAAGCGACCCCCATACCCTTGATGTTGGTACATTAAAGTCAAGTCGCCGTATCGACACCTTTTTATGGGACTCGTGGGTGATTCCACACCTAGGGTCTGGACACCGACGAGGTCATCAAATAAGGTCATGACACTCTTGTCGACTGTAGTCCGGACTCACCACGGATGAAAGTCGAGCCAACACCGAGTATTTGTAGATGTGCACATTAGTTTGGCCAACTAATGGTGTAACACATGATTATTTTGGCTTATCCTAATATTGATTTTCTTATTGATATTTGATTTATATATATGATGTTTTTATGCTTTTGTGTACTGAAACTAGAACTTATGTTCATCGGATGAGTGAGTTAATAGGCTAGGCCTATATTGTTTACTAACCAGTATAAGTTGAGTCATAGGTTGCGACCTATGTGTTTTCTATATGATATATATTCACTTCATAGGTTATCTACACCATCTTAGTATGAATCGAATTCTATTTGTGATATATGTTTTTTCCTGCTCACTAAGTACCTAGTATCCTCACCCCCTTTGCTTTCTAATCATGCAGGTTAATTTAGTGAGTTTGAAGTTTTGAGTAGATCATGTGGTCTTTTGACATTTTCAGGGTATTACCACATGTGGGTAGTTTCTTATTTTGTACTTTCGTTATCTAGTGGCTCATGAATTGTGTTTATGTAGATATGCTTTATGATTTTGTGAGTTAACTTTTGATTGCCTTGTGTTTTGTAAAAGATTTTATGTATGAACTTTTGATACTGTTGTTGAGATTGCCTTGAGTAGACTAGAGAGTCCTGAAGTTGTGGTTGGATGTGAATATAAAAGTGTGTTTGAAATTATTTGCAGCTTTTGGGATTTTTAAAATACAACTGTTGTGCTGCCCAAATTTTTCAAAAAAAGAAAAAGAAGAATAGATATTCAGTTAGCCTTGCATAGTCGGATTAAGGATACCGTGAGTGTTCTTAGTCCGGGTATGCGGTGGTTATCATGGGCCCGATGTGATACCGGGTCGTGATAATTAAATTGGTATCAGAGCCAAGGTTTTGCATTTTCAAAAGTGTTATTTCCATTTTCAAAAAATTCATGAGCGTTAGGAGTTGAGTGTGGGTGTCGAAAGTCTTTAGTCGGGAAGTTAAGTCTCGGATCGTTAAGTTGACGTTCTTAACGATCGGATGATTTCGACCTTGATCAAAGTGCTTTTCGACATTCCTTAGGATGTTGGGTTATCGGATAAACTAGGCTTAGCCCGATTTATTTTATTAAACAATGTCTCTTATTTGATTTTATAGTGATAGCATGGTTGGATGAGGAAGGGGAAGTCGTCGCTAGGTTGGACCTTTACGACCTGAGCCAGAGGATATTTTTCATCCCCTGAAGCTGTTAGATCCCCCTCTCATTATAATCACTCCCTTTAGAGAGTAAGTGATTTGTGATGAAGTATATACAGCTTGTGAGATAAAGATAGGCGATGTTGTATTAGAGGTAAATCTTATTCCCCTCGATCTTTGGGATTTTAAGGTGATATTGGGGATTGAATGGTTAGAGAGATATCGCGCTAGGGTTGACTGTTTTAGGAAAGAGGTAGAGTTTGAACCTCAGGATGGAGTCCCAATTAAATTTATTAGTGACCGACGAGTACTAACGAGTTATTTGATATCGGTGATTAAGGCTAAGAGGTTGATTCATCAGGGATGCCAGGCATTCCTTGCACATGTGATTGACACTTCGGCACAGAGGGTTGAACTGGGTGATGTTCCTATTATGCACGAGTTCCCCAGTGACCTGGATTGCCACTTGATTGGGAATTTGATTTCACTATTGACTTGGTCCTAAGGACGACCCCAATATCTATACCACTATATTGCACGACACCAACATAATTGAAATAGTTGAAGATTCAATTACAAGAGTTGGTGGATAAGGGCTTCATTAGACCAAGTCATTCACCATAGGGAGCACCAGTATTGTTTGTAAAAAAAAAAGATAGGACCCTTCCCTTATGTGTTGATTATAGGCAGTTACATATGGTTACCATCAAGAATAAATATCCAATTCCCAGGGTTGATGATTTAGTTGATTAGTTAAGAGGAGCTATAGTATTCTAAATAATGGATATGAGGTCTGGGTACTGTCAATTAAAGATTGATGTGAATGATGTGCAAAAGACTGCCTTCCAGATGAGGTATGGACATTATAAATTTTTAGTAATGTCATTCAGATTAACAAATGCACCTGCAGTATTTATGGATTTTATGAACAGGGTGTCTCCTCCTTATTTAGACCAGTTTATCATAGTCTTCATTGATTATCTTCTATTTTACTCTAAGAATGAAGAGGAGCATGTTAGACATCTCCGGATTGTGCTACAAATATTTTGCGAAAGATAGTTGTATGCGAAGTTCTCAAAGTGTGAATTTTGGCTGAGGGAGATAGGATTTCTTGGGCATGTTCTATCAGGGGAAGGTATTTTAGTAGATCCGAAGAAAGTGGAAGCTATATTTGAATAGGAACAACCCAAGAATGTGAAAGAAGTCCACAACTTTTTGGGATTAGCTAGTTATTATCGGAGGTTTGTTGAGGATTTTTTTCGTGCTTGCAACTCCTTTTTCGAGGCTTACCCGGAAGGGAATAAAATTTTAGTGGGATGACAAACGCAAGGCGAGTTTCCAAGAGCTGAAGAAGCGATTGACTTCAGCATCAGTGCTTGCCTTACCTACCCAAGGAGTAGGGTATGAGGTATACAATGAAGCTAGTCACTAGAGGCTTGGGTGTGTACTTATGTTGGTCGGGCGAGTAATCGCATATACTTCTAGATAGCTGAAAAAGCATGAGCTAAATTATTCTATACATGATTTGGAGTTTGCAGCGGTAGTATTTGCACTTAAGATTTGGAGACACTATTTTTATGGGGATACTTGTCATATATAAACAGACCACAAGATTTTGAAGTACCTAATGACACAAAAGACCTAAATCTCAGACAAAGGAGATTGTTGGAATCGATTAAGGATTATGACTTAATAATCGAATCTCATTCAAGAAAAGCAAAACTGTGAGGGCTTGGCTGAGTCAAGGCCCAAAGCGGACAATATCTGTAAGCGAGTGATTTGGAATGTTACATTCTCCATCACAGGCTCGACATGGGTCGTATCTATACTGATCGGGGTCTATTTTCTTCCTAGACTTTGGCCCATTAACCTAGATCCTTTATTGAGCCACTTTATTATTTTCATCTGGATCAAATTTACGTAACTTAACCTATAAGTTATTAAAACTATTAAAATACAATTAATTGTTATCCACCAAATAGGAAAATATCCAATAATTTGATTCAAATACTAATAAATTTTGAGAGAAGACTCCACTAATTATTAAGGGATACTCTTAAGAATGCCAATTCTCTTCTTTTTGGATATGTGCGCGCTACACTTTTTAATAAGGAATCTATCAAATTCCTTTCCCTAAGCATGATTTTTTATTTTCAATGACAATAGCCTTAACCCAATTACTTTAGAGTGCCTATAATCGAATTCTTGCTTTTTGCACATTGTAGCCATTTAAGACATGATCTAAAGGCTCTTCATTTACACCGAGTGAGGATGCATGAGAGGTTAAAGATCTCATGAACATTCATTTACCAAAATCATGCTTTCAATTAGGTCGTAAATTAAAATTTAAAGTCAAACCAAGTTTAAAATTGTTCTTTTATATTAGTATTAATCTACATGTTCCATAAATTAAATAAATAGTTCAAGATATTTTCCACTTGCTTACCGAAGGTCTTTAATAAATATTAATATCGAGTTACATTTGGTATAAATTAAAAGTTCATACATTAAAGAGTTAAAGAACTAAATTTTTATATTAGTTATGATAATTTTCCTAAAATTGTTTTTTAAGAATATGCTTTCTTTAAAAAATTATTTAACAAGTTAGTTTTAATCCTTAAAATATATTATTAAAATAAGTCAATGATCAAGCTAAAATAAATCAAAATATTGAGATAAATATATGGCCAAAAATTAGTTAACATGGAATTATAACATGATATATATACTTTGAGAGTCAAACTATTGAGATAAATATTGGTCTTCAAATAACATGTTAGAAGAAGTGAATTTTGTGTATTTACTTTTTTCCTTAAATATTTATGAAAAATTCATATAAAACCATTTCATAACCAAATCAATAATAATAAAAGAAAATATAGAAAGAGAGATAAATTTAATTTATAATGATTTGATCAAATTGCTCTCGGCCAACATCTAATCCTCAAGCTATACTTGAGAATATATTATCTTTTTATTTTAATATGAGAAAAGAAATCCTCTATACAATATCTTCTTTGTCACAAACAAAGAGGAATCCTTATAATCATCTTATTTTATCACAAGTGAAGAGTAACTTTTTTTACAAATCTTATTCAAGTTAAAGAGGAACCTTCACAAAATGTATTACAATAAATTTTCCTAATGACAATAAATATATATCTCAAAATTCATTTTCTTAATCACATCAATGAACTTACATAATCAGCACTTGTATTTCCTAATCTCTTAAGACTCTTAACAACTCTCTAGTATACCTAGGATTGTTCCCACAATTTATATGTGATATATTTACACTCAAACTAATCTAAAATAGTCATTAGCAACAACTAGTTGTTATAATGGTCAGCCAGAGTAGCGTTGGTCAATTATTTTAGCATATTAGCCAATTAATATGGTTATAAACTCATGTTAAATGTTATGAAAAGACATTTATCAACCATACTACCACTCTAATCAACCAATTTATCCAAAACACTAATATTAATTTCTCAAATTCTCATATTAGTCTACCAAACTTCCTAACATAAATTTTTTTTTCGAAAACTTATTAAGTTCTTTCAAAGGTCAAAACACACTCCTTTGATAAAACTTGATTCAAAACTATTTTTAAATTTTTCCAAAATTATTATTTTTGTATTAAGAAGGTTTTTTTAAATGTCTTCCCAAATTTTCTCTTGATTAAGCACCTAATTTATTGAAATGACTACGATAAGATTATAAAAATGATTACAATAATTTGTTTAAATATTGATATGCTTGATTTATTGTTATTAGTTCTTCACTTAAATTATATATGTACTCCACTTGCTCTTTTTCTCTATTTTTTAGTTTCTCAATAGATTGAAATTTTTTTTCTCATTTTATTCCATTAAACTTGGTCTTTTACATAGTAATCTACTAATGTCACTAAGGATAAAAAAAAGTAGTAATATGCTTTGTTATCATCACAACTACGAGTTATAACCTCAATTGGTCTAATAATCTTCTCTTTTTTAATGATGAAAAATTGTTTGGTGATATTAAGGAAATTAAATGACATTGATTAAGTTCTATATGCTAAATCAATATATAATGCATGTTCTCTTTTAATTTATGTGATATAAAATAACCAATGTTCAATATCATCTTACTCTCCCCTTTTTTTTCAACATTAAAAAGGTTTTATATGAAATACAAATATACAAGCATTAAAAAAGTTTATAAATAAATACCCTCTCTGCATTTTCAAAACCTATGATAAAGGTAAAGAATAATGCAAAGTACTTTCAAATAGATGATCATTTTTCTAGAAAACTTATGTACTAATTCAAAGATTAACAAAATTTTCTCCTCCTATGTACATGTAACAATTATTTCTTCATGTGATTCATAGAGCATTTGGATCTCATGCCAAATGAGGGAGGAGGAACTGTATTGGAAGAATAATAGGAGAGTAGTTGAATTGTAGAGGATCCAAGTGACAAGACGCTTTCTTGAAACAACTAGGTAGCCTGCCCGGTACCCTATGGTGGCCCTCCAATCGATATCTAATCTAGTTGGAAAGTCCTTGTGGAGCTAAGCCTATTGCCCTTTTTATCAAAAAGCTTTAACTCAATATAAACATTGCAGTTTTTAATCATTTTATTAAAAATTTATACAACATAACGATAGCATTTTGATATTCCCAAAATTTCTAAAGTTCCTCTAAAAATTCAAAACAATTCTTTATTGAAACCAAATTCTCCACTTCAAATTTTGGATTTCAAGTCCACTCATAAGCAATCTTAACAATTAAATCAATTACTTTTAAAAAGGCTAAAACATATTCATGCATTTAATTTAAAAATATTTACATTCATACATTCTTTACACAAAATTACATTCAAAACATATTCATGAATATGCATTAGTTCCCAAAAGTATTTACAAGGCAATAATGTCTACGCAGCAACATGTGACAAAGCTAACTACTCCTGAGGTGGAGTTCCTGTTGCGGAAACCCCTGAGCGTGCACCTGAGAGATTTTATTTTAAAAACAGAAAATAGAATGTGAGTTAAATGAGCTTTGTGAGTGTTAGAATTTTTATTCAAATCATGATTAATAATTTAAACCTCCCTGAAACAAATTCATTTCATTTCGTATAGTAAAATGCTAATATAAAACATATATGTTTTTTGAAACCAAATTTCTCAAACTGGTTTTAAAGCAAATAGTGGCGACATTATTGTTGTCATAAACTTTCTTACACAACATAGCCCACCACTGATTTCTTTACCATATGGTACCCTTAGGTATAAAGTTACAGAGCTAGTTTTGCATTGCTTACCCGCGATGGGTTAACCAATAGTTACAGAGTTAGTTCTACATCGCTTACTTACACTAGGTTAACCATTATACACTGGTAGTTACAGAGTTAGCTCTACATCACTTACCCGTAACAATTTTTCTAGCATTATATATACTCCATACATGCAGAGGGCGGCTCATTGGACTACTGACAGATACAATACTAGCCGCTGTTAATAACTGGCACTTCCCAGACACTGCCATACACGATCAGTATACTCTAACCAGTATAGTAACATGTATAAAACATAACGATGTACCATAGGCTAAAAATTCCTTTTTCTTAATACCTTAACTTTTGGCATAAAATTTAAACCACTTAGTAAATAAAGAGTAACTTATGCATTTACTACTCATATCATTTTTGAAATCAATTATGGGAGGATTTTACATTAATAACAATACTAGTAAAACTTATAATCATACAATTTAATGCATCAATTAAAATCGCATGTCATTAATTCTTTTGCAAAGAATTTATTCATATAAAACAATTAAAATACACTCACTATTTTGCAAATTTATCGTCAAGCACACTCACTCGTTATATGCGTCTCCTTTACCTATAGAAATTGCATTTCATTTAAGCATTTATTTCCAAATTCTAAAATAAGGCATTAAAACTATATTTTTGGTTTTAACCAAATTTGAGATTAGTATTTAATCCCGTAACATATATGTTAATCATATTTCCGCTTTAACTTCTATAAACTAATTTATTATTCTCCGTTTCAAAATCTAACTTCAAAAAATTACTTAAATGCCATCTTTCACCCATTCTAACTTATCAATTTCTTCAAAACACTATCTCACCCAATTATTCACCATTATGGACGAATATGAAATACTGCTAACTTTTTCCATTTGATTTTTCACAATAGCAACCTTAAAATATCAGCTTATATACACCATAACTATAATCAAACTTCAACAACTCACACCAACATTTACATTTTCTCTTAAGGATGAATTGTCCTTAGCACACACACACACACACATTATCATTTCATTTTCTTTTCAATTTTCAGCATAATTCACCTAAGATCCATGCCAAGCATCATCCAAACACATCAAACTAAAAATGACAATTTTTCTCCAACTATTTTCTAGCTTGGCCAAATATAATACAGATCAATTATCCTTCCATTTTCTTAACACATCATATCATAAATACATGTTTAAAAACCTATAACATTATTCAATTCACATAATATCATCCCTAACCATTTAACCATAAAAATCCTCAAACTTACATAAACTTCACCTAGTCCAAATTCATCATTTAAGCCACCAATCAATTTCATTTTTATTTTCAACACACTAATTAGCTTCCTACATAAATTCATCATTTAAGCCACCAATCAATTTCATTTTCATTTTCAACACACTAATTAGCTTCCTACATATACAAATTGAAGTTCGAACACATAAAATGAAATCAAACCAATTCCAAACCAATTATTTTTCATTTCTTTACTTCATTAGCATCAAAACCATGTTATAAACATCATAAAACATCATAATCGAATTTTGGATCATATCACACTAAAAACCCTAGCCATGGTCGCTTCTTTCAATCTTGATTTCTTGGTTTACTTTCTTGTTTTCAACCCTTAAATGCTTCCAAGCTTAATATCCTCTCCATAGCAAGTCAAAAACCACCATTGATTTCAAATAAATCCATCCCTAAAAAGCCCACAAAATTGGTAGCTTAAACTAGGAAGAACTTACCACTTTTTCTTTCAATCTCTTGGGTAATTGGTAAGCACTTATATTTGATCAAGATTTCTCCAAATCCATCAAAAATGGAAACCTTCTTCTTCCTCTTCTTCTTGTACGAAAGTCACCTTGGTCCCTCTTCTTTTGTTTTTTGTTTTTGCTCTCACGACTACTCTCTCCAAATGAAGCAATTTATGTCTTTTGCTTTTTATACTCTTTAGTGCATTACACATGTCATCTTCTAATTGGTCATCTCTAATGACTCATCACCATTCAATTAATGTTTCTTAACCCTTAAGAAAGCCACTAAATGTCATTAAGTGTAACTCATTAATCCTCTAATATATTTTTATACAAAAAGACCAAATTGCCCTTTAATGAATTTAATTCACCTACTAATCGAATTAAACTTCAAAAATATTCCACAACTGTCTTATCATCAAATTGACCATGAAATACCCTAATTAGGGTTAATATTTATTGACTGGATGCTTTAAAAAAATTTCGTATGTGTTTAAAATCATTAATACCCACAATTTTTCAAAAAGGGCATTTTAATCCCAAACTGTCGGAACTCCCAAAATCCATCTAATCGGGATTATTTTCGATTCACTTCATTATCATTACACTCTAATACCTATTTTGGATAATTTTAAAATTTTGGCATTGGGTCCCAAAAAAATCACCATTCAAGCGAAAATACTATTCTCTCAAATTTACTATTCATAAAATAAAAATTTATATTCAAATGAAAGGAAAAGTTTGGAGTCTTACACCAAGAGTTATACTATGGAGCTGATTGATAAAGCAGTAAAACTAAGAAGACATGTCAAGCTCAATTGGTCATGAGTTGAGAATGGAAATATTAGTTATTTCAACCTCATATCATAGCTATGTTAATTGTGTTTTCAAGTGAAGCTTGCTAAATACTGGGTTTAATTTATTCAATTTACTTGTTAGAGAAAAGCAATGATATTTTCCCTCAAATATGTGTGTCAAATCAATATGCTCAAATCTTATCAATATAAAATCAAGTGTAGACCTACTTTTATGTATCACCAAAGGTTACCTAATTTTTCAAACCATATATGTTTTGGTTTATTTAATAAGCATTAGTTCAAAGAGCAATTTTTATGGACATGTTTATAATCACCACATAAAGTGACACCTCACATAGGGTGATTTGAAAGCGTATGAATCATGTGAATATGACCTAAAAGAATAATATATATGTGTGTGTGGGTGTGTGTGTATCATACTTAAATGTGATGACAATTAAGAGTGCTACTTTAGATATGTGTGTGTGTGTGTGTTTATCTTACTTAGAAGTGATGACACTTTAGAGTGCTACTTTAGATATATGAAGGATAAGAAGCTCTTCTTGCATGATAGTGAGATCTGGTAAATCAATCAACATAAAATATATCCTTTCAATGAAAATTTGTTCTATATTGATTATGAATATACATTTTTCTTATATGATATCCTATGATGATTGTAAGCTTGTTTTATTATGTTCTCATGATAAAAAGGCATATATGAAAGAGAAGAATATTACATGCTTAATTGATGTGGCCTTGTATGAAAATTATGTCAATTTTTACCTTAGGAACATTTAGAATGTGAACAACATATAAATTCATGAAACATCTTTTTACCTTAATACCTTGAGGATGATGCATGAGCATTAAAATTTTTGTGTAGAATTGAAAGGTATATGCTCATGTGATGACTTAGGCGGTGGCACTTCATGTAAATGCCTGCTCTTTATTAAAACTTTTTTAGTATTGAATGATGTACTTTCGTAAGTGATACCAATCCAATAGTTATCATTAGAGATCTTTTTGGGCTTTAAGCATGATATTTATTTTTTCATTATCCATGATGAATTTAGACAATGACTCTTTGAGGTTATTGATATCCTTTTTTAATACCTCATTTTCTAGCATGATTAAGAATATGAAATTAAATTTTGATATATATGATATGATAGAATATAATAGTATGATTATTACCGATGACAATGAGCATGACCATACAATTAAATTATATCATATCATACATATCATATTTTAATTTGTAATTCTCAATCATGCATGCATCTAAAAGTTTCTAAACCTCTTTATACTTGAAAGATAATCTATTTTTTTAAAAACTCCTTGTATTTAGATATTCAACAAGTTCTTTATAAGATAAAATATCATCATTATCATTATTATTAAGATATTTGAACTAGATGATATGTCATCATTATTTTTCACAAAGTATATGTTAGTCACCTTATTATTCAATTCTATACTTCTAAAATTACTTATATTATCCTATGTGATCTTTAATTTTCTCTTCTTTCTTTTACCATTCTCTTTCTTTCTACTCCATTTTTTATTTTCATTTAGATTCTCATCAAGCTCATTATTATTAATATTAATATCATTATGACCATCATTAACATATGTAAGATCAAGTATGTGTCAAATATAATGAGCATTTTTATACATTAAAACTTTACAAAGCACATTTATATCTAATACATTGAATAATATGTGCATTGTGTTACTATTTAATTAAATGAGTTTATCGTCATTCGCATTCCACTCACTCTTTTTATTAATCTCATATAAACAAAATCTTCAATCATAAAAATGACTTTCATCCTAGTTCTTCAAAGTAAGTAATCATTTTTATTGAAAAATATAGTAATATAAGGCTAAAAGTATGATTTGTACCTTAACGTTTCACAAAAAGTCTAAGTAAGGCCTTATTGTTATCTTTAGTACCACTGTGTATCCTAATTCTACTAAAATATGATTTGTTTCACACTAATGTTACTAAAATAGTACTCATTGAATCCTGAAAGTGATAACAAAGATAACGGGAAAGGTTTATTTAGATCTTTTGCAAAATGTTAAGGCGAAAATCACACTTTTACCCAATATTTAAAGAAATCATTTTAAGATTAATTCAATTCCTAGTAGGTCCATATTGCATAGTTGTGATATTACATAGGCTAAATTTTTGACTCATATACTAAAAGTTTGCCATAATATTAATATCTTAACCATCTTACCTAAAAATTTATTCAAATTGTTTTGTAGTGAACTTTTTTTAAATTTCATTAAAAAATTATATGCAATAGATGAGACACTTTGAATCAATTAGGAAACTTCATTAAAAAGTTAAAAGGGACAAGATATTAATATTATGGCAAACAGTCTCGAGATGGCATATGAGAAGCAAGTGAATTGTTTGTTTTTGTTTTTGTTCTCCTATGTCTAAACCAATGGATAGTTATGGTAAATTCACAATAAATAAATTCATAAAAAACATAATAATAGCAAAAGAGAGTAGGGAAAAAGATATAAAATTGTTTTACATTTGTCCAAACAAAGTGTCCTTGACTTACATCCACTTCCTAAGCTCCGCTTGTAAATTTATTCACTTTTTCCTTCAATTCTCCATACAACATTTTATTTTACACGAGTAATGAGAAATACTTAACAATCATTTTACTTTGTCACGAGTGAAGAGTAACCATTTACGAATCTTGTTCAAGGTCAAAAGGAGTCCTCTCAAACCATACTTCGGTGATTTCCCTAATGACAATAATTATACAACTCAAAAACTTATTTTCTTGATCACATTAATGAACAAAGGTTCAATATATGTTATGTAATGCATAAAAGCTATCTCTAACCTCTTAAAGCTATCAACAACTCTCTAAGATGCTTAAGGTTACTCTCACGACTCATATATAGTCTATTTATACTCAAATTAACCTAAAATAATTGTTAAAAATAAAAATTAGTCATTGCAACTAGTCAAAGTAACATTGATCTACCATGAACACAAACTCATGGTATATGTTATCAGAAGATATCCATCGACCACACTATCACACCGATCAATCAATCTATCCAAAACTCTAGTAGTTGTCACACAAATCCCAATATTCACCTACCAAACTTCCTAAAAATAAGTTTTTTTTCAAAACTTCTCAATTTCTTTCAAAGAGCAAAACACCTCTTTGACAATAAAATGATTCAAAACCATTTCAAAAATTCTTTAAAATTATTTTAATGTATCAAGAAGATTTTCTTAAAAAACTTAAATCTCTTAATTATGATAAAGTATATATACAATCAGTGACGGAACCAAGAATTTAAGATAGGAGGGCCCAAATAAAATATAGATTTTACAAAACTTTTCATATCAAAAATAAATAAAAAATAAAGTTTTATTAAAAATAAAAGATAAAAAATTAATTGTATTAATTAATCAAGTAAATAATTATATTTTAATCCTATATAAA
>JANVCL010000007.1:12270853-12286884 GCA_026546855.1 Erythroxylum incrassatum
CAAACTGGATTGGTTTCTCTCAAAAAGGGATATGAATAAAAGTGGGCCCTAATTGATCATTGAAAATGCTTTAATTGTAATGCATGGGAAACAATGCACTATCGACTTTTAATTGTATTTTGGCCCAAATGGACACTGGACTTCTGTCCATGCTAGTGTTTAAAAAAATGTTTACTGAATTTGGATTAAGTACTCTAGCATGCCACCCTCGCGGGTCACGGGCTCGGATATCACAGTCGATATCGGGTTCGGGTCTTGCGGGAGTGGGATGCTACATGATCCATCACATGAATATGTTGATATTTCGTCTAGAGGGGAGGAAGATGGTCAACGATTTGAAGAGGAGCCGGATTTTGATTCTTATTCTTCAGAAACTGAAGATGATTGTAATTTACAATTAAGTTATGATAGCGATTATTTTGTGTATGTATTGCAAGATTTAATTTCCATTGACAAGTAATATCTACTCAAACTTTTCAATATATTCTGTCAAATTTTTATTTCCAATTCTTAATTAAGGAATGTCGACTTGGCCTCTGGTTCCGGATGGACGTAATTCATTATGTTGGGAGGAATGTAGTGAAATTGTCCCTGTCGAAAGAATCAAGGATGTAGCAACAATCTCCACTTCTTTAACTAATGATCGTTTGGCTTCCATGACCGATCTTCTACTTGAAGGTGTATAGTATCATACAACATCAATTTCCTTATTATATAAATCTCAATTCAAACATATGAAGTTGTTATATTAACATTTCATGGAATAATATTACATGTTTTAAGTGTAATGAATCTCGATGATGAGATGTGTGTCGAAGGAGGTGAGAGTAATGACACAACGATAGATGAATGATTAGGCAAATCGATTGCTTTGGAAAAGTTAGCAATTCTACAGAGCTCATCTAGAAATTCACGTACGTATACGTATTCAGGATAGGTTCCATTATCCCATTTTAATATGACAATATGTAAGTTCCTTCCTATTGTGTTGTAGGTAAATCATTTCCGAACGTTTCACCAACAAATTTAGCAATAGTGGAAACGTTGTTGCAAGAAGATATTCAAAACCAAACACATGCGGGAAGAACATTTACTGTCATTGGCACATTCCAACATGCGAGGAACCTTCTCGGAAATCCACCTATCGGGAAGTCCTTTACCTTTACCGACTCTCATGTTACTTGGAATCCAGCAAAAAAATAAAATCATTGTCATGTATCTCTGTAACACACATGATTGTGCTATAAACTAGTTATATTATTGTACTATGACTGTAACAATTATTCTCATGACTAAATTTGAAGTTATCATATGAAACAAATCATCAGATGTTCCTTGTACATATATTGTGTAAAATAACATGATTTATAATCAAATTTAAATATTTCAATGAGAATTCAGTAAAAAATAATAATTCCAAGTACAAATATAGGACCAAAGAGACCACGTCACATGACGCGACCTAGGCTCAGAAGCATGTTTGGAGGGACTTACTATGAGGGTGGCCCATCACAACCTCCACTTGCAATTGAGTCACCATCACCACCTCCAGCGCCTACAGTTGCAGGAACATCATCACTTGCAATGGGTGATGCATAACAATCAAATAGTCATATATCATCCAATACAGTTATGGAAGATGAAGGAGACGAGATGCAACCTAGATCTGGGGGTCCTGATGGCAGAAAGTATATAACAGTATCCGATAAACAGTAAGTGCAATCACATGAAACACTAGATATGTTTATCATTATATTGTTGTGTTAAATTTTTGCAAATTTATTAGCTTATTTCTTCTTATATTAGACTCATTTCGTCTAGACCGCGTTCAAAACAAATGACATCTACATTTAAAGAGAGGATTTAAAAATGTTTCTTTTTGTTGTATACATTAATAACATACATATAAATTGATTATAAGTTTTAATGAATTTATTCCTTTTATCCTCGTAAACATTTTTACTGGAGTTCTGAACTCGATAGGATAATACATAGTGTATGGGAGTCGCGAGCTCGTACACGTTATCACGATTTTATTAATCAGATACACAATGCTGGTGTACGACCCTCTTTTATTTCTGAGTCCACATGGATTCATTGGATGGAGTATTGGAGATCACCTGAGGCAATGCGCATATCGGGCTGTAATTCCACCAACAGTCGTGGTAGGTCAGGTAGACAGTCTTCCCGTTCACATGGGAGGATCAATTACTCACCGCAAGTATGCAGAGAGACTTGTAAGTATATAAATATTACATTTATATTCTAAATTTGTACTTTGTTATATTTCAATGTAAATTAATGTGTTAATATTGTGATGAACATATATGTGTAGTATGTCTAATGATCATGACTGTGTGGAGTAATTTACTGGTGCCATTTATGGTTGTGTTGAATACTTTAATTTCTTAAACATGGGGTAATAACATAAAAAAAGAAGAGATTCTGCCGAAATTTTTATAAATTCTAGTTCAACTTATTACTTTTCATTGTTATGCAGTAAAAGTTTATGGGCGTTAGGCCTACACCCCATCAGTTGTTCTTGCATACTCACACCAAGAAACATGACAGTGTGACATTCGTCAATAGCTGATGTCGAAAACTAAATGTATGTTAATTTCATAGTTCAATATTCAATCTTACTTTTAATTATCACTTACTAATTATAATATACGCATTACCTCCTAATAGGACCAAATACAACAAATAATTGGGCAACAGTTGCAGGATGAACAACCTGTTGATGAGATCCAGGTATATTTTGATGCAGTGGGTGGCAGGGACAGTCGGGGAAGGATCTTTGGCCTAGGCTCATGTACCAACACATTTTATTCGCACTCTTTTACTATGTCAACAACAGCAGCATCTAGTTCAGAGCCGACAACACGACGTATCAATCAGCTTGAGGCCACAGTTCAGACGTTGATGGAGGTAATAAATAAGCTCATAAATGACATGGAGGAAATGAGAACGAAGGATACAGACTCACATCGGCCACGCTCACCAAGACAATAAGATTGTTGTTGTCATAAATTTGGTTTTCAGTTATGTACTATTTAATGTTTAAATTATCAGTTAAGAATGTTTTTTCCTTTTTATGATCATTTAACTTTTCCTATAAACAAATTCTATGGGTTCAAAATTCCTAAACTTATGTAATGATAAATTATAATCGTTCAAACTGGAATCAAATTTAACAACCAGATTTTTGAAAAATTGTCAGTCAACTAGACATTAACAGAGATTTAAAGGTAACTTCAGCGATCTAACAGCTTCCATCTTTGAATTAAGCAATCAAGGGTATATTTGATTAAGAGCTAAAATTACCGACGGTATGGGTTACCGTCGGTGTTGATGTTGCGATTTTTCGACGAAACCATTAGAATATATTGCAACTCTCTCTGGCGGGACCATCGGAACATAAAGCAATGCTCTCCAATGATTCCGTCGGAAATTACTCCGACGGTTCCATCAGAAAATTCCTCTCAACTATACCGACGATTTTCCTTTTCCGTCGGTAATATATTACCGACAATATTATCT
Organism: Erythroxylum incrassatum; assembly: GCA_026546855.1. NCBI lineage: Eukaryota > Viridiplantae > Streptophyta > Magnoliopsida > Malpighiales > Erythroxylaceae > Erythroxylum > Erythroxylum incrassatum. The sequence continues at coordinate 12,274,397 of JANVCL010000007.1, forward strand.
TACCGTTGGTAATCAATACCGACCGTGTCGACGCCGACATTATTCTCCGTCACACTATTACATCGATAAATGTGCTTACCGACAGAATCTCCATGCTTTCTGCTGGAAATTTCTGTCGGCAACACCTATTTTTCTTGTAGTGTTCGATAGACACATTTGTAAGTAATCATTTGAACATTCATTATCTCATTTTGAGAGCATGAGCCATTCATTATCTCATTTGGTGATTATCAAAGTATCCAAGTTAGCAAATTTGAGTTTTAAGCTATTTTTGGAGTTTTGATCATTATATTAGGTTTATCTAAAAGTGGTTTGGGGTTTTTCTATACCTTAAAGAGAGATTGAAAATAAGGTTCCTCTTTTCCAAAATAAAAAATTGTACAAAGTTTATTCTTTGTCTTGAAATAAAAATTATAATGAACATCTAAGATAAGTTTTAGGAGTGAACATAGGTAAAAATTGTTTTTTGAACTACTATAAATTGGCTTACGTTTCTCTTTTCTTATTCTTTATTTTATTGCTTACAAACATAATTGAATTCATTTAATTTTATTTCATTCTTGCATTTTTCATAGTTTGTAAACATTGTTTTATAAGTTAGTATACTTCAATTCTTGAATTCATGTAATTCACTTGCCTTCTTCTGGATGCCATTAGAAAATAACAATAGTGATTATAACATAGTCTATTAGAAAATCAAAGTTTTAAATTTTATATCATGTCCCGCGTCAAGTCATGGGGTTATCCTTATAATGAATTGGCTTGCATGCATTCTTTTGTTTGGTGTCATCTTAATTGGTAACAGTGGCGTCTAATACTGAAAAAAGACATGATAAGAGCGAGGGGCACCTCATCAGAGAAGGATATATAAAAGAAAATATCTAATGTCGAGTAATAGAAAAACTATATCCCAACAGCTAGCAACTAGATAGGGACAATCACAAAAAGTTCAGGTTTTGACCCGTAAGTTAACCAACATAAGGCAAAAACAATCAAGCATCAGCCATCAACCATGAAAGGACTGCAATAGAGGAACAGAAGCAAGGCCATAAAATAGTTTTCTTATCCAGTTAGTATAAAAAATCAAATTTACTAAACCTTAGGAATCACTCTCAAATTAAGCAAAGGAAGCATAGAGGTGACTAAATAGACAACGTATGTACCTTCGAAACGGAAGTGAACGATGGTCGTTAGATATTCTTGTCGTAAGAAGTTGACACATGCCCAACTGAAAAGTTTGCTCTCTTTGGTCGTTGCTCCTGACGTCAAGTAGAAGTAGACCTTACAGTAAAAAATCAGTGAAAAAAAAAAGCTAATAATATAAAGTGACAACAAAAAGCGAGAGATAAAAGAAACAGTAACTCGGTTCATATTATATGCTATTTACGCAAAGGAAAATGCATATTTGAAGTAACGTTAGTGTGGTCACGGATTGGTGTGTACGGAGCCAGATCTTTTGTTTAATATTATAGTATTTTATTGTGTTTAATAAATTTCAGTCATTTATTTACGTGGATCTCACAGAAGATCTGCGTGGGGTTCACAAAATAAATGACTAAAATTTTATGAAACAGAATAAGATAGAGTAAAACTGGACAGAGAACTTATTAATACTCGTTAATATGAAGAGGAAAGGTGAAAAACCTGGACAATTATGGTCGTATACTGAGCAAAGGTCCTCCGTGACATGACATGAAGATAGATATGTACACTGTACTATATACATAATATACATACACTAAAAATCTAATACGTATGAAACGACATTTATTCCTAGGGTTTCCATTTCTTTCTTTGCACATGTTCACTTTATCTGTTTCCGGAGCCTTTGTAACAGTGGCCTTTCAGAAGTTTGTGAAGCTCCTAACCAAGAAAAGAAAGAGTCGTTGAGAGAGAGAGAGAGACCGTACTCTGCGTTGTGGTCGTGTGAATGTTCGCGTGGATTTGGGTAACATAGCGAGAGAAAAATGGGAAGAGGAAGAGTTGAGTTGAAGAGAATCGAGAACAAAGTCAACAGGCAGGTTACTTTTTCTAAGAGAAGAAATGGGTTACTTAAGAAAGCTTATGAACTGTCTGTTCTCTGTGATGCTGAAGTTGGTCTCATTGTCTTCTCTAATCGTGGAAAGCTCTATGAGTTTTGTAGCAGTTATAGGTATTGTATATATCTTGATCTCTCTTTCTCTCTGTACGTTTATATATGTGCCCGATGATAGGTTCATAAGCATCTTAACTGAGTTCATGGATGTTTATGGTTTATATGGATCCAAGATCTGCGTGTTTTGACAACTATTTGTTACTAGGAGCTACTTAGGGTTTTGCTCGTTTTCATGATCTAAGGAATGCTCCTTTCAAATTTTCTTGAATAGGGAGGCACAGCCTTAGAGCTGAAAGTTCAGATTTATTTTTGTTTTGATTCACTTGAAGGTTTGAGTTTCTTACTGCCATTTATGAAGACCTAGTAGTTTTCTTTTTTTCCGTTCTAAATTTATAATTGTCTTATTTTGCTAAATAAGTAAGGTTGGAAAACATGTTCCACCAATTGTTATTCCCTCTACAGAGAAAAACTTATATGGTTATATCGTTCATCTTTGCTTCTCTTCAAAGAGTAGTTTTATAATTTATAGACAACCAGTTGATCATTAAGTGGTTAGTAGGTCGTACTAATTACCTCATAAGGTTCTGGTTACTCCTGTCAAAGTCATGTCCAAGGTTATTAAACAGAGGTCACTGTTAAGATTCGGTGCAGGCGATTTGATGGTTTGCAGGCTTACATCTGCTGGATTTTGACGGTGCACCTACAAAACTGTTTGAAAGAGTGAGGCCTGTGAGAGAGAGAGAGAGAGAGAGAGAGGCGCTGACGTTTGTGCTTCTAAAAAGCATCAAAACATGGCCGAATGTATTTATGATTATAACTGGATTTTAAAAGGACCGACTTTTCTTAGTCTGGTTGCCGTTGGTTTCTTTCTACTCTTTAACAAAAACTTTATTCTGAATTGAATGATGGAAAACACTCAACAAGTGCAACCTGGAGCTCAAAATTCAACTTACACGAACCGAAAAGTTGGCATAAGAAGGAAAACTTTTAATAGCCTAATAAGGTTATTATTTAGTTGAAGCATATGTCTATTGGTTTGGCTATTTCAATTTCTTGAAGGTTTGAACACTTAGCTGAGCTGCCAAACTCTGTCTGTCGATTGTACTTGGCATTTTGCTCTTATTTCTTTTTAATTTTTGGTCTATACTGTCTCGCTTCTGCTGTTGCTCCGCAGAAAGGAAAAGAAGAGAAGAAGAAGAAACATTATCTATCTACTCTAGTTATCCATTTAAGAAACACATAACAATGAACTTACTTCAATTTGGAAATCCTGATTTGACACAACCCTCACCGTGATTACCCTTTTCCTCTCAGGCCCTGAATCACACTGGAGAGTGTAGAAATTTTATATATTAAAAGGAATCTAGGATTATTTATTAGTATTTTTATTTTCCCCTTAATTGGATTGATACATTAATTAAAATGCTAACTCTCCATACTATACGTGGTAGGTTAATCTCAACAATTTATTAGCTTCTTATGACATGATTAATTAATTACACCACATGAACTCATGATTACAACCTATTTAATGTGGCCACAAAATATTGGGCGGGGAAGGAAACTTTCACAGTATTCGGCCTAGCGGATCATCTTTGTTGATATTCTCTCTTTCCTTGCTTGTCTCTTAGCATGATTAAGACTCTTGAGAGGTACCAGAATTGCAGTTATGGCGCTCTGGAAGCCAGCAGACCAGCGAGTCAATTACAGGTATTTAGTTTGGTAATTCAGTTAAATTGTTTGCTTTACTTTGCTAGATTCCTTAAAAGAAGGGAACAGCAATCAAAAAAAAAAAAAGCTTCAATGCTTGTTCATTTTTCACATACATTGGAGAAGGTTATAATGCTGTTATTACTGGAAGACACTTAGTTCAAATGTTGTTATCTGCTAATTCATTCCGTTTTTTTCAGAATCATTTAAGGTTAGTTCTAGATAATATGTCAAGATTCAGGGTTAAGTGTGATTCTACAAAATTAATGGTTCATGTGACATATTGAAGCAGCACAGCTACGAGGAATATCTGAAGCTCAAAGCTAGAGTGGACGTCCTACAGAGATCTCAAAGGTAAACTCTCTCCATGTCCCTATGCAACTGAAATTCGGAAGCTGTATTATCTAATCAACATTAATTTGTAACTTGCAACTGATTGAGGATTTGCAATGTGATCATGTAACAGTTAGTTGATCCTTTGTTTTGAACAGGAATTTCCTTGGGGAGGAATTGGGACCCTTGAATTCAAAGGAGCTTGAGCAGCTTGAGCATCAACTAGAGGCATCTTTGATGCAGATTAGGTCAACAAAGGTACTCATCTCCTAGAATATATTGCTATCTAAGTCTAATCTATAACTAAACATCCTCTATATAAATGGCCCACATCCCTATTAAACTTTCGACTAATTCAGTAATTCTTAAGACTATTAATATCTTAAAAGATTATTAGAGATGCTTACATTATTAAATATTCAAGAAAGAAATTTAAGAAATTCCCCACCCCGCAATCTCCAGTAGTGTTGCCCTTATAGTTGTGTACTTTGTTTAACATACAGAGGCAGGAAAATATACTACTTAAGAACTCACATTTACTCTTCCCTGCCGTACTTTTCAGACCCAGTTTATGCTTGATCAACTTGCTGATCTTCATAACAGGGTAGGTCTCCCTATTCATGTCTGTTATATGTACAAATTTACCTTTTTCTTCCCCTTAAATGTATACGCCATATCCGTTCTCGAATCATATTGTTACATTCTTATTGGAGCAGGAACAACTCCTACTCGAAACCAATAAGGCTTTAAGGAGAAAGGTATTAGTAGTTTCCACTTCAATCACATGTGTTCCAAGTTTCTTTCTTTCTTTCTTTCTTTTGTTAAGCTTTTGTTATGATAAATAGTAGCAGTAGGAATATCCGTCCCTTTACAAAAGTTTAAGGTAACCCTAATGCATATGCATGGATCGAGGATTTGTGCAGGGTTTATATGTATATATTTAGGTTTTCTGTAGTTGCAATTCTCAAAATGAATTTTGTTGTACCCTTTTTTAGTACATCAAAAAGGATAATTTTGTCTTAGTTTCCATCAGTTTGAAGAAACAAATACACCAATTCCAGTTCGACTAGCATGGGAAGCAGGAGGACATAACATTCCATGTACCCGTCCTCCAAGTCAATCAGAAGGCTTCTTCCATCCATTAGGAGGGAGCTCCACTCTGCAAATTGGGTACTCATCATGATAAATCCCTTAACATTCGATGGTTTCCAGTTTTGTTTGAAGATTCAAAATTTTCATTTGGTGCAGATACAATCCTGTGGTTGAAGACGATGTTAATGGCCATCCTCAAAATGTCAATGGCTACATTCCCGGGTGGATGCTCTAAATTGATGACTTTTTTATATCCACTGGAATTTATCTCGCTGCTTATTTCCTCTCTTTTCCTTTTTTTTTTTTTGGATGTGCTTTATATTATAATGTCAAGCTTTATATTATGTTCGAAGACAATAAGCGCATGCTTCTACTATGCAGTGATTAGAAAAAGGAAATGACAGCTACTGTTCCCGACATATGGGGTTTAATGTACGGCTTCCATGGTTTTGTTTGTAAGTAAAATTCTGAAATATCTGCCATAAGTGTTTCAAGCATTCAGTTAAGCATAAGAATACTGTAAAGAAGTGAATGTTGATTGAAGTCTCTCCATTCAATAATTATTTTCCTTTTTTATATTTTTGTTTATTTTTTAATAGGGGAATCAAACTCAACATTTACTTTTATATTACTTTATTGTATAAGATATTACATATATATCTATATATATATATATATACACACACTTTCTTTGTAATTTGATTTATTTTTAAAGAACTTTTATAGATTAATATTATTAAAAAAGATCTTTATACTTGATTCAATAATTCTTGTAATTTTTATTAAAATTTTTACGTGACTGATAAGGAACATATATATTATATATATAATTAATTTTCGTCAAATCTTTTTCAAAAAATTAAATAAAAATTATAAGACTATCAAAATAAGTATGAAATGTTTTTAGTATTAAATTATAAGATTTTAAAAAATATATAAGAATTGTTTTATATGTTTTATATTTTAATTGTACCCAACAAATACTCTTGAAATTGACCTTTTACTAAGCTTTAGCGCTGCTGTGAAAGCAATAGGCAACTAGAGTTCAAGTTCTTGAAGAGAAGCAAAGTCATGTTTGGCACTTACACATAACTCAATGAAAATATGAGTTTATGCACGGAAATGAAACACCTAGGTCTTACACAATATATATTATTTTTCACAAAAATAATATCATTACACTTGAATATAGTGAGGATTAGGTCTCAGTCTTTTGCATAAGCAAAGTGATAAGGATAACTAAAGTCCATATCTATTATAACCATTATTATTTGGTTTGTTATATATTGTGTATCTAGATTGGTACTTATCCTACAATTTAGATAAAAATTATCCAGACTTATCCTATAGTTTAGTAAACTCTATATATGCATCTTATGCTCAACGTGAATGAAGTGTATTTACCTTTCTAAATATCTTTTATATGGTATCAGAGCTTTTTGTGGTCTAACAACCTAAGAAGCTATAATGTTTATCGAGGGAACTTTTGTGTCTTCTTCTTCTTTTTCTTCATCGACTACTTCTCATATTTTAGCTCTTCCAAACATCACATATTAGTTGTCTATCAATTTAAATTCTACCAATTTTCTCGTTTGGAAGGCATAACTTCTACCTCTTTTACATAATTATGATTTAGCAAAATATGTTAATGGTACCTGAACAACACCACCTCAACAAATTATTGATTAATCAAATCCAACTTATCATAATTGGTATAAACAAGATCAATTAGTTTTTAACTGGATCATTGGCTCTACCACAAAAGCCTGATTCCTCAAGTTAGTTGGTGTTTCCAACTCGTATGCAACATTACAAAAATTAGCCAACACTTATGCTTGGGGTTCTAAGGCACAGGTACGAACTATCAAAGCAAAATTCATTAAGCTAACAAAGGAACATAGTGAACCTTTGCTTAGTATACTTAACCAACAAAAGGAATGTTTGATCAGTTGGCAACACTTAATAGTCCTGTTATGGAGGATGATTTGGTTCAGGTTGTTATTAATGGCTTTGGTCTAGCATATAGACCCTTTGATTGGTCTCTTGAAAATTGTTTAGATGCTATTTCTTTTGATAATTTATATGGATTATTGCTTACTGAAAAGGAGAATCTTGTTGTTGAAATAGATGCAAAGCCACTTATACAACCTACAGCTCAATATGTGAATTCAACTGTCAGAGGATATTCATCTCTTGGTAGAGGAAGAAATCAAATGATGACACATGGTAAAGGACATTCCAATGTTAGTACCTTTTTTGGTGGAAATTTTTTATCTCCATATGAGCTTCCTCACAATTCTTACATAACTGGCAATTTGGTGGACAATATTTATTGCCATAATTGTAACATTGGTCATGTCTCTAGGCAATGTCTCTCACCAAATTATAGAGTTACCGACACATGACAACAGAACTTAAACTAGATCAAACCGACTTCTAATCTTGCAACATCAACCACGCAATCTCAGTCTTAAATCCTGGACATTGGAGTAACTCACAATCTTACTCTTGATTTAGAAAATAATATCATTCATAATGAATATCATAGTCTTGAAGCTATCAAAATTGGCAATGGTAAATTCCTTCTTATCTCTCATGATGATTCATATTTTTGTCAATCTTCAAATAATTCTTTTCAGCTTCATAATGTCTTATGCATTCCTTCTTCTTATTAGAATTTATTATTTGTTTTTGTTTTTACTAATGCCAATAACGTTTTTGTTGAATTGTTTCATGATTAAGGATATCCACTTAAAGAAGCTCCTTTATTTAGGCCAAAATGATAATGGTTTATACTCTATGTTCTTATAACCCATTAGAGAGTCTCGTAGTCCAGTTACCATAATGAATTCCACTCTAAACTAGAATCATCATAATTCAAATAAATAAAATAGAATAAGTAGAATAAGAATAAATAGAATTGGCACTTTATGTACATTACATATAGAGAATTGATATCTAAATAGATGAATGAATATGAAGAGCATATTATAAATTGATTGATATTAAGCCTATATCTTTATACAGTCTAACTTTATATATTAGAATTTATATATTAGAATAACAGAACAAGATCCAATAGTATGATAGAAAGAAATGTTTAATGGTTTCAGCACCTGCGGGATTATTAACAGTACCCTTTTTGGAGAATGTTAACAAATTCTAAAATCCATTTCGGCGTCCAGTTGCAATAACTGTCTTTTTGATTAGTACTATAGTAGCCCTTTGGTTAGGTATTAGAGAAACATTACCTATTGATAAATCCTTATCTTTACGTAAGTTTCTCATTTTAAAGCTAACAGTCCATTTGATTTTATTTGTTTTAATCTTTAGGGTCCATCTGTTATTTCTTCAACGGATGGCAGCCAATATTATGCACTATTTTATGATCATTATTCTAAATTTTTTGATTTATTTTATTTAGTATAAATCTGAAGTGCTTAGCATTTTTATCAAGTTTCGTCATATTGTTGAAAATGTTTTAATCGACAAATAAAATTCTTTCAAGCTAATTAGGGAGGGGAATATCAACTCTTGCAATCATATTTATCTAAAAATGGAATAACTCAATGCATCTCCTATCTTAAAACTGCAGGACAAAATAGATGTGCGGAAAGAAACCACCGACATATTATAGGAGACTGGTTTAGATTTACTTCATCATTCCTCCATTCCTATATATTATTGGAGTTATGTTGTTGATACTACAATTTACATAATAAATTGGTTGTCGACACTTATTCTGTCTCATTCTAATCCATATCAAATTCTTTTTCAACAAAGTCCCAATTATAATAATTTGCATGTTTTGGATGCTTGTGTTATCTTTGGTTATAACCTTATGTTCCATATAACTTAGCACCTTGTCCCAAGTAATATGTTTTAATGAGATATATCAAACTTCATAAAGATTTCCATTGTCTTGATCTTGAATTTAAAAAGTGTATTATCTCACGTCATATTGTTTTTGATGAATAGGAGTTTCATTTTTCCAAATATTAAATGTTGAGTTCTAGTGTTCAAGATTCCTCACCATCCACTATATTTTTACCATCATGATTCACTCAAACTCCTACCTCACCCACCATTACCTCAATCCTTGCCTAATGCAAGAACCTTAACCAATTCCAACTTCTCAAAAAACACCTTTTACTATAAGGACAACATCATCAACCCTATCAATATGCCATGCATCAACATCATCTCAACCCCATGTCACACCCACTATTGATGTCCCTTTTATTTCCTTAGCCAACACACTTATACCACCTAGAAACTATCCATTCATGTTTGCTAGTCCCACCACAACGCCCATCATTGATAATTCCTTATCTGTGCATATACATCACCAGATAGCTCTTTTATAACATCATCTAAATTGCCTTTAATTGTTAATTTAACTCATTACAATTTTGATACTATTACACTACCTCATCGACATCCTACAGTTACCACGTCTCAAATTGGTACTCTTAACCCTCATCAATATTTTACCTCCTCTAAAATTGAACCTTTTTAACTTATAAACAAGTTAGTAAATCTGAAGAGTGGAGTCAAGCAATGAAAGAAGAGTATAACCCGATTATCCGTAACAACGTGTGGGCTTTAGTGCCTCCTTCTTAAGCTGGTTATATAGTTATAGGCAAATGAGTATATCGTATCAAGCAAAAGCCATATGGTACGGTTGATCGATAGAAGGATCATTTAGTGGCAAAGTGATTCAATCAACGACCAGTTGTAGATTACATGAACACTTTTAGTCTAGTTATTAAACTTGTCACTATCTGTCCTTTATTATCATATGCTTTATCTAGTAATTAGGAGATTCGACAATTGGATGTTTCTAATGCCTTTTTACATGGTTCACTTGATAAGAATATCTTCATGCAACAATCGCAAGGGTATGTTCACCCTACATATCCAAACTATGTTTGTAAATTACAAAAATCTATTTATGGATTGAAACAGACACCTCGATAGTGGTTTAAGTGTTTGTTGAATGCATAATCAACTTTAGTTTCAAGGGTTCAAAGATTGATACCTCTCTCTTCATCCTCCATCATGGTTCAATTCAAGTTTTTTGTTTATTAAATGTTGATGATATTATTATCACGGGAAAAATAGTCATATGGTCACCAGCATAATTCAATCTCCCCAACAATCCTTTGCACTAAAGGATTTAGGATGTCTTTATTACTTGTTGGGCCAGTATGGAGACACATTGAACTTTAGATGGTTTGTTACTCGTTCAATCCAAATATATAAAAGTTTTGTTGAACAAAGCTCATATGGAGGATATAAATAGTGTTGTTACACCAACTTGTGTCAAAGTAAAATTGAGTATTCATGATGGGACTTTTTTTTCGGACACTACTCTTTATTAAAGTATTGTTAGAGGCTTGCAATACCTCTATTTAACTTATCTTGATATTTGTATGCACTTAACAAGGTTTCTCAATTCTTGTTAAGACGCTCAAGTTCTTTTCATATCTCAACTTACAATGACTCTAATTGGGGAGACAGCGTTGATGTTCGTAAGAGTACTACAGGCATTGCTATTTATGTTGGTAACAATTTAATAATATGGGGATTAAGGAAAAAAGAACGGTGGCCAAATCATCTACTAAAGTTGAGAATCGTGCTATTGCCATTACTATAATAGAGTTACAATGGTTACAATCAATATGCAAGAAATTGGTATTCCTTAACATCCTCTCCTATTTTATGGTGTGATAATTTAAGTGCTACTTATCTCACTACTACACCTACTTTCCATACACACTCTAGACATTTGGAAATTGAATTTCATTATGTGTAAGATAAAGTTGCTAACAAAGAACTTCAAGTGCGTTATATTACAACTACCAATCAACTGGCCGATGTTTTAACCAAATCGTTATCAAAGCATCATTTTCATCATTTAAAGAACAAGCTAACTATCTTGCTAAGACCGGTTCAACTTGCCGGAGGGTGATAAGGATAACTAGAGTCCATATATATTGTAACCATTATTATGTATTATGTATCTATATTGATACTTATCCTACAGTTTAGATAGACATTATCCAAACTTATCTGACAATTTTGTAAACTCTATATATGTATCTTGTGCTCAACGTGAATAAAGTGCATTTGTCTTTCTAAATATCTTTTATAGAAGAACCCTTTTAGCATTATTCTACTTATGCACCCACTTTGAGTGTAAATTGTAGGCAATGTGGTTAAATATAGAGTTAGATATATATTAACATATAATTCAACTTCTTGTGTATCTATTTTTGACGATTCTTTTGTTGGTATGTTAATTTTTAAGTATATATAACATGGAGATAATGTTATGCTTAAAATAATTTCTTATACTTATTTTTTTAATTTGTCACAATCTTCATTTAAAAGGAAAAAGAGTGGTGTGTGTGTGTGTAAATATATAATTTATATCCTACAATTTAAAGATATTAAATAATGAAAACATTATTATATAAAAATCTTTATTAATTTTTATTCTTAATCGATGTTGAAATTTAACAATTTAAATATGTCCTCCACACACCCAAAATTAAATATCTTATAAGTAAAATTTACATAAACGATCCCGTAAGGGACTTACCTGGCTCGAGCGGGGATTAGCCTGGATGTGGATGGCTTAAGGTGTCTTCTCATAGTTGGGATCCTCCTAAAACACCTCGTGGGAAACCAAAAAAATTACATGAACAAATATCTACAAATGTCGATTCATAAATGACTTTAATACTATATTAAGAAGCCATTTAACCCAAAAGTTTAAAGTAATAGGTGAGTCTGCTGTAATTGGAAATCAATCCCTAAGAGCTTAGCTGATGGTGAGGCCTATTAAATGGGCATATATGAATTAAAAATCTCCCTCACGACCCAATTATGGACAAACATGATATAGTATAAATCCACCAATAAAAACTCTTCTATAATGTATTCAATCCAAAATTTAAGTTGATACCTAAAGCAATGTTATGAATACCGTACCGGGTTTAGTACCGGATTAAGTTCTAGAAAAGAATTGTACCGATACCAGTTGGTACCAGGTACCGTTTCGAAATTTTTTTAATTTATGAAATAGTTCTTAAAATTTTTAAAAATTGCAAAATAGTTCATTTTGGTATATTATACAATTGTACTGTATACTTTACTAGTTTACTGTTTACATTAACCATGCTTTCAAAAATCTTAATAATAAATAATAATGACAATTAATATGAAATAACAATAATTTTTAAATATTTTA
>JANVCL010000007.1:12301498-12315547 GCA_026546855.1 Erythroxylum incrassatum
CGCATAGTTTTTCGATCACGCTTCGTTACTGGATGTCGGACACTTGTTTTTTTCCGATTCGCTGCGATTTGTATTCCGAATCGCGACTTTCCGCACCGTTTTTTGTTTTCTGTTTCTGTTTTTCGGTTGGGATCCGGTTCTCGGATCGGGTTCCAACATGTAGTACGTTCTGTTTTGGATCCACCCAAACATTATGATGTGTTTATGTGTTTTCATGTGTTGATAAGTTCGATGATTGTTTGACTTGAATGAAGTGTGAATTTTCTTGACAAGTTGACAATTTTGAGAAATGAATGTTTTATGGATTTCAATGAGTTTTTGCTATAATCATGAAAGTTTCAAATGGTTTTTTTTCTTATTACTGTTTATAAAACTGTTACCCACGAGCATTGAGTTCACCCCCTTTCCCATCCACAAGCAATGAGCAAGGTGTCAAGTGATCGAGTTGAGCATCAAGGCATCACTCCATTTTGCACTTTTGTTCTTTTGAAGTTAGAATTTGTAAAACAATGCTTTAGTTGCATTTTGAGAAATTATAGTTTTTGCAAAGATTGTATTTTGGATTATGATGTATTTGTTGCTCGAAATGCCCACTAAAGCGTTGTAAACTCTTATCTTTTGATGCGAATGAAATACATATGCATTATGGTTGTTTATGGCTTTTCAAAAAAATTTCATTGCTATTTCCAATCTTTCATTAGGGTAGGATTGTGTTCTAAATTCAAGGGAAATTCTGGAATTATCTAGGTAGAATTGGTAAAAATTGTGTTCTTGAAAGTTGGAGATAATCTTTCTAGCTTTTCAACGATATAAAGTTTGTAATTTTTGGATATCGAAATGGAAAGATATGAATGTTACAATTTATGATGCTACATAGGATTTGGTGTATGTGACAGCTATGGTAAATGATAGGAATTTGTGGTTTTGATGAACCAAATGAGTTGAGAATTGAGAATGTTGTGAGATAAATTTGGTGTTTGAGTTGTTATTAAGTGTTTTGGCACTAGAAGAGATGAATTTAGGGAGATTTTGAGTAAATGTGGTGTTATATTGGATGTAAGAAGCATTGGAGGGGCTTTGGAGGGGTTTGGGGAACCCCTATGTCCGTTATACGGACTAAACGGACCTTCTCAGGTATAAAAACACCCCCAGGCCAGTTCGACATGGATGTCCATTAAACGGACCTTCTCGGGTGAAAAAGCACCCCTAAGCCCGACAATATCCGTTAAACGGACATTCACTGAATAGCTTCAGAAAATCGCAATTTTTGCCCTTTTAGAGGCATAATCTCACTTTGTGGTCTTCATCAAAGTTATAGATTTAGAAGTCTTCTTTCAAATATTCTAAGAACTAACTCAGTCGGACATCTATATTGAACGTTATGGCAATCGTGCCAAGATAGGTACAAATTGATTGAAGGTATAAACATGTTAAATTCTTTCAGGTGTAACTTCCTAATCCGACCTCCAAATGAAGTGGTTCTTGAAGCAATGGATTCCTAACACCTTTTCCTATCTCTCCATGAAAATGGTATCTTTTGGATTTGTTTTGATAAATTTTCATTAGAGAAAGTGAGGGGTCGGTTGGGAGAGCATGATTAGGGTGTGAACACCCTTTAGCTGTTTAATCATATCTTGAGCTGTAGAGCTCCGATTGAGATGATTCTTGCTTTAAAACAAACTAGAGACTTAGAGCTACAATTTATTTGCAGAAGTCAAATTTTATTTTTGGTGTTTTACTGGTGTGGGCACTCCACTCTTATAGGATGATGGTTATTTAAGGTTCTTTGAAAGAACCCTACAAGGTAATTCGCACGCTCAAGGTTTATGACTCTGGATGTTGGGTTCCAAAAACGGGATTCAACAAAAAATACAGTTCCTGTTCAGCTAAATGAAGTTTTTCATAATCCATCAGAAGATCAATGCAAGTCTACTACGAATAAAGGAGGAAATGATCCAGAATCCATTGGAACTAATCAAAATGAAGGATTGTCGGTGGTTCAACAGAATGAACGAAGTCTATCAAGGGTTTATATGCTAAATGGTAACAATCATGAGGAGCACTTTGAGCAGGTCACCTCTCAGAAAAATAGTAGGAGCAATAGGAAAATTTCCAAAGGTAAAACAAATTGATTATGAATTTGATTGCATGGAATGTGCGTGGAATAAATAATCCTTCAAAGTTAAATGCTTTAAGGGATTTTGTGCTAAAGGAAAAGCCTTAGGTTTTTTGTATGTTGGAGACTAAAATTAGAGAAGTTAATCTGAATAAATTGGTTTGTCTAGGCAGTAACTGGCAGTTCACTACAAACCATCGAAGTCATGCTTATGGAAGGATTATTATAGCTTATAATGGTGATTTCTTGAAACTAGATATGCTAGAATCTAGTCAGTAGCATATTCACACTAAGCTTTATTTCAAAATGGAAAATTCTTGGGTGTTAGCTACTTTTGTCTATGGATTCAACACTATGTTCCAAAGAACTAACTTATGGAATTACTTAAGAAGGATCAAGGCTTCAGTACATTCCCCTTGGATGGTATGCGTGGATTTTAACACTACTTTGTTCAGATCAGAGGCTGAAGGTAATTGTAACCAACTTAACTACTCCCCTGATATGTTTGATTTTATGCAGGATGTGGAACTTATAGATCTAAAAGCTGAAGGTCATAAGTTTACTTAGACAAATAAATAAAATTCTATATGGCACATCAGGAAAAAACTGGATAAAGCTATGGTAAATATGGAATGCCTACATTCTTTCTCAAGAAGCTCAGCAAAATTCCTAAACCTTGGAATCTCAGATCAAACTCCTATAAAGATATTTAACTTATTCACCTCCTCCAGAGTCCATCATCCTTTCAGATTTAACAAATTTCTAGTTAATATGGAGGGTTTTTAAGAAGCAATATAGAAGGGATTGGAGCATGGATGTTATGGGAGTAAGCAGTACATGACCGCGAGTCGTAACGCTAGTCAAAATAAAATAACTAGACTAATACTGTAGCAGTGGCGAGTCTAGGTCAATCCCACATAGAGTGTGTGTAAAGTTTATGAAATAAAATTAATCGATGTTTACACTTGATGGGGGTTTTGGATTCTTCAAAGAAGAAAATAAAATGAAACTAACTAAAAAAAAACAAATTTAAGAAAACATACAATAAAATGATAAATTTGGGGAATTTGGTAGGGACCCGGTTCTTTGGTTCAATCTCGGCCTACACCTTAATTAAGCATATTTTATTAATTTGTTGTTCTTTAACCTCTCCTAAAAACTATTAATCTTGGGTTAAAAATTAACCCGAGTTTTTTCTTAGGTTTTGTTTAATCAAGATACGATCGTTAATTAAACCTAACCACCGAACAACCTAGGATACGATCTTTAGATTTAATAAGGCAGTAGCATTACGAATTAGGAAAACTGATTAATTAAGGCAACAATCACATACGATGCGTCATTTAACTTAGGTCATGTTATCCCTAATGATTACGAATCATTAGTCGCTACACATGAATTTCAACATAACAATTACGGATTATATCAAAATTCTAGAAATGGGTTTACAATTAACGATTCAATAAATGCATTAAAATCATCATATCACAATGCCTACATAAATAACCGAACAATAACGAAAATCCAATTATCTATACACAAAACTCAAATCAATTAACATAGAATAACACAACCAATTTCTAATGAGAGAAAGAAATAATAAAATAATTAAAAATACTTAACCCGGGTCATCAGCGTCGATGTCACCTCCGAACTCGTGTCGGGACATCTAGCCCTTCATGAGTCTTTCCCAGAAAAATGCTTCAGCCTCCATTCTAATCCCTAGCCGAAACCCTCTTTGGTTCAACCCATTTACGCAGCCCTCTCTTCACCGTTCATTGTAGCCTTCACTGTTCTGCTTCAAGCCAAACCGCAACCACCAACCGCAGACCAGCCAAGCTTCACGCCCACGCCTATTGCCTATGCTGCTCTCTTCACACAACCACCACGTTTCTTCTCTACGCCCTCACTCATCCTCTTCACTCCTCTCACTGTAGCGTTGATTGGACAATTTAAGTTTGGGAGTTCTCTTATTTAACCCTTAAATGAATGCATCTACGTGTATGCGTTAAACACAAAACGCAGAAGTATGCGTTGCATAGAATGCAACGCAGAAGCACACGCGTTGCGTTTAACGCATATGCGTTGCTTAGCTGCTGCCATTTTGGTCTTCCAGCTTCTCCAGCTGTTTCTCACGTCATTTTGTTTGTGTTGCATTGTTATTTTTGTATTTTTTCCAGCCGCTGTGTAATTTTATTTGGCAGCTTCTTGGTTGTCTTCTTTTTTGTTCTCCTTCTTGTTTTTTAATTTTCTTCTTCTTACTTCACGAATTAATCTTCAGAAAATGACTCATATGTAGTGCTTTCGACTCACTTTAATTTCTTTGCTTCCAAATTGTATCTAAAATTATATATAAATTAAATTAAAGTGAGTATCTTAAGTATTTTTATATCATTAATCGCTAAGTGTAAATAGTTAACTATATCAATAGTTAAACACATATCACTCTTTCATATAGTAGTTCTTAGCTAACCAAATTTTGACTGATTGCGAAGCAAAAACATTGTTTCCTATTAGCAATACATCATTTACATAGAGTACAAAGAACACAATTGCAGTCCCACTAACCTTCTTATACACACATGGCCCATCTGGATTTTTTGATAAATCAAACTCTTTGATTGTCTCATCAAATTGGATATTCCAACCCCTGGATGCTTATTTCAATCTATAATGGATTTCTGAAGCTTGCATATCTTTTCTCCATTCATGGATATGAAACCATCAGGTAGTGTCATATACACATCCTCGGTTAGGTTTCCATTAAGAAAATCCATCTTCACATCCATTTACCATATCTCATAATCATAATGAGCGGTAATGGTTGGGAGTATCCTAATGGATTTAAGCATAGCTACTGGGCTAAACGTGTCGTCATAGTCAACACCTTGCCTTTGACGATAATCTTTAGCTACAGGCCTACCTTTATAGGTAACTATATTACCGTACATGTCATTTTTCTTCTTGAAAACCCATTTGCACCCTATGGATTTTATCCCTTTGGGTGGGTCAACCAAAGTCTATACTTGGTTTTCATACGCGGAATCCATTTCAGAATTCATAGCTTTAAACCATTTGTTAGATTCTGAACTCTTTCGAACTTCTTTATAGGCAGTAGGCTCATCATCGTCTATGAGCAATATGTCCTTATGTGCACTTATGAGAAATCCATATCTCTCGTGAACATGACATGTCCTACCTAACCTACAAACTTCTAGTGTGTCAAAAGATTGAATTATTGTTTCATTTTCATGAATAATAGACTCGAGTCCAGGCAGTTGATCTGTGTCTGTTTGAGTATCTTGAACTTCCACAAGTTCAATTTTGCTCTCACTGTCTTCTCTTAGAAGAAACTCTTTCTCTAAAAAGACATCATGTTTTGAAACAAACACTTTTTGTTCCAAAACATAGTAGAACTGATATCCTATAATTTTCTTAGAATATCCTACAAGCAAACACTTGTCAAATTTAGCTTCAAGATTATTTGATTGAATCCACTTCACATAAGCAGGATAACCCCAAAATTTCATATGAGAAAGATAGGGCTTCTTGTTAGTCCATAACTTATATGAAGTAACATCAATTGACCTGGATGAGACTCTGTTTAATACATAACATAAGTTTCGAGTGCATACCCTTAAATTTTTTTTGGTAAATTCACTAAACCCATTATAGACCTCACCATGTCTAACAAGGTTTGGTTTCTCCTTTCAACCACATCATTGTGTTGTGGCGTGTAAGGTGGAGTCCACTGAGAAAATATTCCATTATCCCTGAGATAATCCAAAAACTCTTAGCTTAAGTATTTACCACCTCGATCTGATCAAAGTGATTTAATACTTCTCCCAAGTTGTTTCTCAACTTTATTTTTGAATTCTTTGAACCTTTCAGAGGCTTTAGACTTGTATCTCTTAAGATACACATACCCATATCAAGAATGATCATTGACAAAGGTAATGAAGCATATGAAACCACCTTTGGCATGTATAGACATCGAACCACATACATCAGTATGTATTAGGTCTAAAAGTCATCAAATGCCTTCTTCTGCTTCAAGACTCCAGATAGGCCTTATAGTTTCTCTTCCAATGGCCATCCTTGCCACAATGGAAGCAAGTTCCCTTCGAGGCAATTTTTGTTTTGCATTATTGACACCTCCCTTAGGCCATGTGGACTTCTTCTTCTTGTGGCTCTTTTTCTTCGAACCAGAAGAGTCCACCAGCATCACAACCTTGTCCTTGAGAACAGATGTCTCAATTGCCTTGAGCATGTTGACCAGCCCCGAAATTATGTTGGATAAATTGTTCATCAGATGGTTAAGCACAAATTATAAGTAACTATCAGTTAAACCTGTCAGAATTAATTCAATACTTAATTCATAATCCAAAACAAAACCCAAAGAGGCCAACCGCTCAATGTAGCCATTCATCTTTAATGCGTACTACACTAGAGATGTCCCCTCAACTATCTTGGAGTGGAAGAGCAATCACAAAGTCTTGAACCTTTCGGACCTTGCTTGCTCATCAAAGAGCTCCCCAAGATAATAAACTATGGTATGAGCATCCATAGCCCCGTGCTACTTTTACATCTCCGATGACATGGTGGCTAGCATAATACAACTAGCCATCTCGCTATCAACAAGAAGCTTCCTATATGCCCTCCGATCATCATTAGAGGCATTAGCAGCAGGGGAATCGGGAAGTGGTTCTTTTAAGACATAACCAAGCTTCTCGGACTTGAGAACTATTCTCAAGTTCCTGAGCCAGTCAAGGAAGTTTGGTCTAGTTAACTTGTTAGCTTCTATCAATGCTCTTAGATTCACACTAGTACTCATGGTATTGACTTGAGCAATAGCAACATTTAGTCAAAGAAAGAAAAATTAGAATATACTTAAATGCATTCATAACCCTCAATATAAATCCAAGAGAACTTGTAGAGAAATTCTCCTAGTGGGTCGATATCCAATATCCCTAAGAATGACCTTGAGTTTGTGCAATAAGCCACCTTAGTTCAACTAGTAGGTATCGATCATACAAATTACATCTCCAATGCAAGTACACATTCATTGGGCTATCAACTATTGACACGTGTACATCTAATGTACGCTACCTAACTTCACCTTTATCTATGTTGATCTTGGGTTTGCCCAATAAACCAACACTTCTAGTTAAAACTAACCCATTAATATGAAAATCCTATTTCCATAGTTCGAACATATCTATGTAAAGCAGGCTTGGGATTGCCCAACAACCCTAAATTTAAAAGGATTGGTTCTCACTATATTAAAGGAAGGCGTTAGTTTTAATATTCTAAGTGAGGGGTTTGACTAACGTCTCATCTAACTTAGATGGTCTTATACATATAACTCACATATATATAAAATCCTATCATGAAAGGCACAATCTAACACTTGGATCAAAGCCCAATCCAACACGGATTTACTATCTTCCTTTTACTAACTTGGCTAAATTTACTATTGTATGTGATTTCATTTGGAATAATATTAGTCTAATTAACATGAATGCCTAATTCTAGAAATTAATTCATAATTAATTTACCTTAAAATGATTATTTGATTTCCAAACTTAAACAACTTCAACTTTTTACACATGCCAATTTTTCTAGTCTTACTAGAAAATCTATTGCTATCTAAAACTAATTCAAATTAATTTATATAATTTTCCAAAATTTCAAGAACATCAAATCATCATTCCAAAAATCTCTAGGTCGTTCCATGATGATCACAAGAATTTATGAATCACCTAAACATTATTATGATCAACTGAAACATCGATAAGATACCAACAACGACAAATATGACTTCTAACATTTTTCTGGAAATCAAATTTAGAGAAAAATCATTTAGACCTGAATCAAACATCAAACAACACATTTTTATCTAATAAAAATATTTTTAAGGTTCTGGAACCGAAATATAAACATACAAAAACATCAAACAAAACAAATCCTACAATTTTTGGAAAACTGTTCAGATTTGAAAATTGTTTGATAAAATTATTAAAACATTTTAAATAATTCTACAAAAATTAAAGAGGCATAAACACATCCCAAATATGTTCACATAATTTTTCAAGAATCCAATTCCACGAAATCATGTGTAACCTCATCAATTTAGCTAATATCACATGCCCAACAAAAAGACAGATTTCATGCATATTCGTGTAAATTCGAAATTAAATATTTTAATCACAATAAAAATATTTTCATTCACATCGAATCATTCACTTACATCTTATGAACAGATTGGTGAAAGAAAATCATGAAATCCATTTTTTATAATTAATTTCAAACAAAACATTACAGGACTCTAAGCTGTCACAAACATGAAAATAGTTTTCACATGTCATGTATTCTACATCTAACAAGGCACAAGATGGCTTTGATACCACAGTAAGATTTCGATCATGCATATTATACATAATATATATCAAATATACACATCAAAAAATAAAACAGAACCTTAAAACCATATTTACTCATACATATAGATATAGAAAACAAAAACATGAAATGTAATATATTTACATATCTTTCCGACGATCTCCATTGTTATTTAATCTTCTTCGCGTTGCGTTGACATAAACCATTATGATCAATGTAGACCATCTCTAATGAAAGTCCACACAAAGATAGAAGGATGGAACCTCACTAGGAGATGGCTAGAGTTCTCTCTTTGTGCTAGCAAAGACAAGAACTCTTTGTTAGAGTTAGAGAGAAAAAGAGTGTGTATATTAGAAAGAACATTTCTTTTTCTTGTGTCTTACACAAGATGCACGAAAATGATGATTATTTTTCCTCCTATTTGGCCTCCCATAACCCCCATCATTAATGGGAAGTTATGGGAAGTTAATGGTCATAAATAGCATGCATTAATGGAATTTATGGGAAGTTAATGACCATGAATAACATGTATTAATGGAAGTTTTAGGAAGTTAATGACCAAATTGGTAGCCAACGACACTTGTTCTAATCCATTCCATACAATATTTTCTACCATGATCACATCACGATACAGTCCTGAAAAACTCTCTCATATCTTGAATCACCATTTTAGACCATTTTACTCATCCTCCGGATCTCCTATGTGTGTCGTTACTTGAATTAACATTTAATTCAAGTAATTCAAGAGCGGTATCTAGCAATAAGTCATGACTCCTAATTGACCAGAAAGTCAGTGGTTTGACTACAAACCCTTCCATATGCAATGTTGCCATGCAATTCGTCCTTTCACCATCTATACCCCAGTTGGTTCAGAGTATGGTCAAAGTGTCAACTCCCACTAAACTGACTATGTCACATCTAGTCCAAGTGATATTAGATCTTGTTCTGAGGATCCCATTACTCTATGTATCATTGAAAACTCTCTTCATGACACATATCTGCTCTTGTCGAAGACTCCCAAGTAATGACACCGACAAGAGGCCGTGGTTATCATTTCCTTCTATCAGGAGTGGTGAATCCTTTATTGGCTACTCAATTACCTCCGAATATCTCAAGCTATACCCAATCACCACCTTATGAGTAACCAATGAAAGGCACCAGTGAATGGAGTCAAAATATAGGATCAGTATCCAAGATATCCTTGAGCACCTCAAGTCAAAGGATACTTACACCATTGCTATGATGAGACTATCATTGACACTAAAATAGAATATCCATATGATTCTCTCATAGTAGGTAAATCCAATGTACTTACTACCCTTAGTAAGCATCCAAATGCTAACTCTAAATAACTCATGTCTACAGCTTATGAGATCTACTGCTTGATCTAACAAAGGTGTATAACATGTGCTAATTTATCCAGATTAATGATATCTCATCTCATTAATCCTATGACTAGGGAAAGTTTAAATACTAATATAATTACACATGATAGGAATCTCATTATCATGACCTCATCATGATTTCCTCCATGCCATGTTTTGTATCAAAGACTTCATTAAATCAATTTAAGATCAATATCAAATCCATAAATGTATGAATGTCGAAATAATAAAAAATGTCTTTATTAATCATAAAATAATTTGTACAATAAGTGCTAAAAGTGGTTGTCTTTAGAGCACTTATTTAACATAAAGAGCAATCCTTCATATAACATCTTTGCTACAAGGGAAGAGGAACCCTTACAATCATCTTTCTTTACCACAGGTAAAGAGAAATCTTTAAAATCATTTTGCTTTACCATGAGTCTAGAGTAACATTTTACAAATCTTAATTAAGGCTAAAAGGAATCCTTATAATTTAAATTCCAAGAAAATTTCATAATTATAATAATTATACAACTCAAAGTTCCTTCTCTTACTTACATTAATGAACAAAGGTTTAATATGTTTTATATAATGCACATATGCACTTAGTAGCCTCTTAAGACTCTTAATAACTCTCTAGTATATCCAACTTTACTCTTACAACTCATATATTGTCTATTCATACTCAAAATAACTTACAAGTCTTAAGACTCTTAACAACTCTCTAGTACGTCCAACCTTAATTTTACAACTCATATATTGTCTATTTATAGCCAGAAAACCTAAAATAGTTGTTAAAAATAAAAGCTAATTATTACACCATATGAACCTAAACTCATGGTACATATTATTAAAAGATGTCGATTGACTACTCTATAATACTGGTTGACCATTCTATTCACAATACTAACATTGGTTGCTTAAATCACCACATTGATAAATTAAACTTCCTTAAACAACTTTTTCAAAATTATTCAAAAATCGAAAGATATTCCTTTGAAAAAAATTGATCTAAAATTATTTCAGAAGTTCTTCAAAAGTATTTTAATGCACAAAGAGTTTTTTTTTACTTTTTCAATTTTTTTCGATTGTGATAAAGTATACCTAATATTTCCTAAGTATAAATGATCACACTATGATTGAACTCTTACTTTATTGAAACCAAGAAAAGATTACAAGAAGAATACAATAATTTGCTTAAATCTTGTCGTCCTTAATTCCTTCTTGTTCTTAATTCATCATTTGAATTGTGTATATGTTCTTATTTGCATATTTTTGTATAGCTTTTGATTGCTTAAATTAACTCTTTTTCTCACTTTTTTCTTTCATTGAACTTGCTTATTTATATATTAAATTACTAATATTACCAATGAAAAAACACTAATAATAATATATTTTATTTTCAGAAAAGCCATAAATTAGAACCTTATTGAATATAACAAAAATATTTATTAACTAGTTAATTGTACATTCTTTAGTAAGATAGTTGTTTCGCTTTAGGCTATACTATATATCCTTTTCTAAATTTTTTGGTTAGTCACCTTATTAGCTAACTCATTCTTCTCTTATCGAATACATTATTAAAATATATATTATATTTTAAAATTTTGTACCTTTTAATTTTATAAAAATGTCATCATGATCCAAAATATCATTTTAAAGTTTTTTAATAAGTTTTTTTGTTTTTCTTAAAAGAATTAAATGACTCGTGCTTAAAATTGATTAAAGGTATAGTTGGGACTAAAAAATAAGAAAACTTACTATCTATTTAATGGCCATTTCATCTAGGACACAGATCCATCTATGTGTGATTCTAATTGTGAATGATGGATGGATGACAATTCTGATAATGATGATGAGGTTTATACCCCTCGATAGCGAAAACAACCCAGTAGAAAGTTGAAATCTTCATGCTAACCACTAAGGAAGACACAACCTAGGCATAATGAAGATGATGATTTGTGGCTTTGGATTGATCTTAGGAATCCTAAGCCTAGGCTAAAGGATCACTGAACTACTAAGAGCAGTTAGAAAAGTGCATTTGATGACACCAAGAAGCTATGTGCCTTTAATTCCCAAGAAAAGTTCCAAACTAGTACCTTGTATGATGATGAGATCATATGAGGAAGATTTTGCACCTTTGGAAGCCTAGATTAATAAAACCAGTGGAGTATCTGTAAGGTCGTATTCAAAATCCACAGGTAGCGGTCCATATGATAATCATGTACTTGTTTCTCTAGCAGAAGAATTTCTTAATTGGTAGACACAAAATGTTGTGGCACAAAACAATGTCCTTCAAAGAATCGATTCAAAGCTCGATATTTTGTTTAAACATACACAAGGTCTAAATTCAAAAGTTGATGTTATATCTCTTCATAGCTGACAGTTACATCAACAACTACTCAATCAAGCTACATAACTTGATTCAGATCTAAGAAGATACATTGAACAACATTATTATGGACCAGAGTTTTGTAAAAAAGAAAGAGAACCTCAAAAGGTTCAAGAAGAGTTTACAGAATTGAGTCAGATATGGCTAAAGAACATTTTAGAGCTGTATATAATGCATATCCCTCAACATTTTTAGCCACACGACCTGTTGGGATCCCGTACTTATGAGTCACGTGCCCGATTTCCTACATGATATCTGGACGCACATCCCACAATGATGGCGTGCCCACTCTAAGTCAAACCTAAAAAATGAACTCATCTCATTACTCAAGTTCCTTCCAGAAATTGAAAGTCTTAGAGTCTGAATTAAAATTCAATCCCTTCAGAGGAGTTGTATCTCTAAGTTTCTAGTTTATTTAAAAATAAGAATCATCTCATTTGGAGTTGTACAGATCAAGATATCCTTGAAATACTGAAGCATGTTAAGTAAAATGTCTAGTTTATGCTCTTCCAATTGATACCCTTACTTTGATTCATTCAATCTTTTCTGAATTAAGTCCAAAAGCAATAAATATTTTTGGAGAGATGGAGGAATGTGTTAGGAATCCAATGCTTTAAAAATTAGGTCATTTATAGGTCGGAAGAAAAAGTTATGGCCAAAAGAGTGATAGGGGTTCCCCAAACCCCTCCAAAGCCCCTCCAATGCTTCCTACACCTAATCTAACATCATATTCACTTAATATCTCCCCAAATTCAACTCTTTTAGTCCAAAATCACTTCATAACAACCCAAACCCCAAATTTATCTCACAACATTCTCAATTCTCAACCCATTTGGCTCATCAAAACCACAAATTCCTATCATTCACCATAGTTGTCCTATACACAAATCCTATGCAACATCATAACTTGTAACAATCATATCTTTCTATTCCGATGTCCAAAAATTTCAAAATTTATATCGTTGAAAAGCTAGAAAGATTATCTCCAACTTCCAAGAAGACAATGTTTACCAATTCTACCTAGATAATTCCAGAATTTCCCTTGAATTCAAAACACAATCCTACCCTAATGAAAAATTGGAAATAGCAATGTAAAAATTTGAAAAACCATAAACAACCATAAAGCATAAGTATCTCATTCGCATCAAAATAAGGGTTTTACAACGCTTTAGTGGGCATTTCAAGCCACAAATACATCGTAATATAAAATACAAACTTTGCAAAAATAATAATTTCTCAAAATGTTACTAAAGCATTGTTTTACAAAAATTAACTTAAAATACAAAATAAGCCAATTTCGGAGTAATGCCTTTATGCTAAAATCACTTGATCTCATGCTCCTCACAGGGATATGGGACGGAATAGGAGGGGTGAGCTTAACGCTCGTGGGTAACAGTTTTATAAACAGTAATAAGCAAAAACCATTTGAAACTTTTATGATTATAGCAAAACCTCATCGAAATCCATAAAACATTCTTTTCTCAAAATTGTTAACTTGTCAAGCAAATTCTGTTGGACCCCGAACCTATCTTGAAAATTTTTGGAGATTGTTCATGTATAAAGAAAAGGAGAATTTATGAAAGTGAAAAGAAATGGAAAGAGATTGTTTTTAATCAAGTGAGTTAGATAGTTTTATGAACAGGGTTCAGTATTTTAAGCAATTCTTGATCTGTAGAGATCTAATTGAATTGATTCTTGAGGCAAAATAAAATTGATACATTGGGCTACAAGTCATATGAAGGAATCGAATTTCAATTTAGCCCCTAAGACTT
>JANVCL010000007.1:12331456-12345443 GCA_026546855.1 Erythroxylum incrassatum
CTCAAGGAGAGACAAAGGAAGTGCGTTGGTCTTGCTCATGCATCATCACCCTCGCGAGGCACGGACTCGGATATCACCGTCGATGTCGAGTTCGGGTCGCGTGGGAGTGGGGTGTTACACGCAGGACCACAACTGTCGAATTTGGGAATAATACCTAAATCTAAACCTGCCTCGACCCTATCTGGAATAATACGCAATCACCGATTGTGAATTTCTGTTTTGGTATGTTTTCACTTTCCGTTAGAATTTTTCTAGTTAATTGCATTTATGTTGTGAATGTGAATGGGAAGTTAGAATGAAATTGTAAAGCATTTGTGTGTTGTTGGTTGCAGTTGGATAATGGATTAGATTTGGAGTTGAATTAATTGAAAGGAGTATGGTTTTGGTTCATTTATGGTTCGGTTGGTTTTGGTTCATATGTGGTTCGATTGATTGATAATTGATGACTTGATTTATGTTAAATTTTTTGGTCATTCACGGCATGCATTAAAAGTTACAAAGGCTTTCAAATTTCAATTCAAGTTTCAACTTAACTTTATGATGCATGATTTAAAAGTTAGAAAGACTTTAAAGTTTCGACTTAACTTAAAACTGTTGAGAATGCAAAATTGGAATAATTCAAATAAATGATTAATTGACATAATCTTAAAATTATTGAAATGATATTTAGATATTAGGTAAATAATTAATTGATTATAATAATAATTCGATCGTGGTCTTGTGGAAAAACTGAATAGGAACTTTTGCAATTGCAATTATTCTATATCTCTAAGTTGTCTTTAATGTTTATCCCAAAATTAGTCCATCTCTTTAAGGATTCAAGACTTTTGCATGTCAGACTTTATTTATCCTAAAATTAGTCTGTCACATAGTCTTTGCATATTCAAAATCTAATTTTCTTATTATTCCATTTTTATCTCATTTATAGTAGTTTAGCATTAACTCTTTGAATAAGTGTGAAAGTTTTTTAGTTCATCTTAGTGAAAAAATATTATTCAACTTGTGCATTCTATTTCAAGATATTTATTAAAAGCAAGGATTTATGAAGATATGTCAATGACAATAATCATATTCCCAAAAAAACAAGAATAAAGATGAAAGTGAAGTTAAGAATGTTTGAGTCATGACTTGAATTTTTGGATTTGTTAAGCCATCATCTTAAATCTTTGAAGGGTACTTTAATTTTAAATTTAGCATGAATTTACTACTCTCTAATAGGAAATTCTATTTATTTCTGAATTTTACTTTAGTTTCAAGCATCTTTACTTCTTTAGGCTTAATATAAAGAGTTAAAGATATTATTTATGCTGCATTGCCTCAAGAAGGACTTGGCGTTAGCACTGTTAATTTTATTGATGAAACTACTAAAGGATTAATTTCTTACAAAACTAATATATTCATTTTTTTACAAATAAATAGGAGGAAGTTCAATTACTCCTGATCAAACTACTTCAGGAAGATATAATGATCTAGCTTGGACTCATGCTGCATTGGTCCTAGGTATAAAGAATCATACAAATGCTTGTTTTGTAACAAGCATTTGAAAGGTGGAGGAATTACCTGATTAAAGAAGCATTTAGCTAGGGTTAAAGGAGACCCTGTAAAAAAGTAAGTTATAGTGTGAAGTGGCAAATGAAAACATTGCTTGAAGAATATCAATATGAGAAAGATAGAAGAGAAATGTTGAATTTTGAAACTGGTAGTGGAAGTTTATTTTCTAGTTTTCATGGTGATTATAGAAATATTGAAAGTGGTAGTGGTAGTGGTGGTATTGGTAGTGTTCCATCCCATGCCCTTGAAGAAATACCTGAACTTGATGTGAGGAAGAGAAGAAGGAATACTAGTTTTTTTTACACCACGAACAACTCCTAGAGCCTAACCTTTAATTCGTAGTGTAATGCAACCAAGAGATGCGACTCACAATGACGATATGGCAATAGCTAGATGGTGGTATGATACAAGTTTGTCATTTAACGCTTCTCAGTCTTATTATTATCAACATATGGTGGATGCAATAACCTTTTATGGTCCGGGATACAAAGGTCCTTCGATTGATGACTTAAGAGGTAAACTTTTGACTTGTTCTGTTTTTGAAATTTGAAGTTATTTGGTAGAAAGAAGAGTAAATTAAGCTACTTATGGATGTTCAATCATATATGATGGTTGGACAAATAGGAGATAAGAGCCTATTATTAATTTTTTGGTATATTCTACAAATGACTTTATATTTTTAAAATCTATTAATGCATCTAGCCTTATTAGGAATACTA
This sequence comes from Erythroxylum incrassatum, assembly GCA_026546855.1. Taxonomy (NCBI): domain Eukaryota; kingdom Viridiplantae; phylum Streptophyta; class Magnoliopsida; order Malpighiales; family Erythroxylaceae; genus Erythroxylum; species Erythroxylum incrassatum. The sequence goes on from JANVCL010000007.1 coordinate 12,333,727, forward strand.
AGACTTTGTTTGCGATATTTGATGAAGTTGTGAATGAAGTAGGACTAAAAAACATTGTTCAGTTTATTATTGACAATGATTCCACTTATAAAGCGGTAGAAAAAAGGTTGCAGAATACGTATAATTCTTTTTTTGGACTCCTTGTGTTGCACATTACATTGACCTAATGCTGGAGAATATAGGAGATCCTAAGTATTTTCTTGTTATTGATGAGACTATGCAGAAAGCTGTGCATGGGTATTTGATAAGAAAGGAATTTACCAATGGTAGGAATTTGTGTCGTCTTTGTGACAAGATTTGCAACAAATTTCTTATTACTTCAGTATTTTGCTATGATGAAGAAAGAGTTTAAACAAATGCTTACAAGTGATAAGTGGATTTCATCTCAGCAGCTAGATCTAATGCTGGAGTGGAGGTTTGTAAAATTATACTGGAAGAGAGAGAATTTTAGTTTCAATGTCAATTTGTTATCCGAATTTGTGAGCTTTTGGTGAGGGTGCTTTGCTTGACCGATAGTGAAGAAAAGCCAATAATGAGTTTTTTTATGCCATAAAGAGAGCGACGGAAGCAATCAATGCTAATCTGAAACATAGGCCTTCTTTGTACACACCATATCTTTCAATCATTAATGAGAGAAGGGAAACACAACTTTCTTCTTCGTTGTTTATAGCTGGGGCATTTTTTAATCCTAATGTCTATTTTAGACTAGATCTTACTAGGCAATTTGAAATTAATAGAGGAATTTTGTTAACTATTACATCAATTGTTAGCATTGATGCGATGTAAAATCTCTTAAGCTCACAAATAGAGCTTTATAAGTTGTCTTATAGGAATTTTGGAATGCCAATTGTTATTCGACAAAGAGGAAAACTTTCTCCAGGTATTAGTTGTTTCCTTTTTTTATATGTTGAAATTAATTAACACTTTATTTTGTTTATAACGTTACTTTTATTACAGTTTCTTGGTGGGATCAATTTAGAAATGGCGTTTCAAAATTGAAAACATTTGCAATTCAAATTTTAAGTTAAGGTGTAAGCGTAACAGTTTGTGAACGAAACTGAAGCACGTTTGAATTTATCCACTCCAAGAAAATGAATAGATTGGAACATAAGAGGTTGAATGACTTGATTTTTGTTCGTTACAATTTAAAACTTTGGAAAAGTTATATTATTATCATTATTAATTTTGATATAATTTCTTATAATTTTATAATAATTAAATTTTATTGTTTACTAAGAGTCTTAATAGCACAAGTAGTTCAATTGATCCAATCTCCATTGATAATAATGATTTTTTAACTGATTGGGTTTTTGAAAAACCGAATTTTGTAGATGTTAATGACTTGGAAGATAATCTTGGATGGAAAGTATTGACATGTCAATTGGTGCATTAAATTTGAATGACAATGGTGATGAAGTTCTTCTCAATGATAAGAATTTTGTGCTAAATGATAACTGGAGTCAGTGCAGTTATAACGGGTATCCTTCCATAGACGATTGAATTTCATTCCAAATTTTTATTTTTCTTCTTCTTTAATTTTACTTATATTTAATGTTTATGTCAAATTCTATATATGTAACGTAATTGTAAATATTTTTGTTTCAGATTTAACTTCTAATTGATTGTTTCCTCATTACGAACTTTTGTTGTAAATTGTAATAGTTTGAGCGTTAAGGATATTTATTGTTCCTTTTATTGGATATTTTGATGTAATTATTATTTATTAAAATGATGAAATTGTATTATTGTAATATTTCAAACACTTTGTATTATTCTTAATTTTATATTTGCATGATGATGATTGCCTTTTTCTATATTAATTATAGTTATTATTTATATGTGAAATATTTAAAAATTATTGTTATTTCATATTAATTGTGATTATTATTTATTATTATGATTTTTAAAAACATGGTTGATGTAAACAATAAACTAGTAAAGTATACAGTATAATTGTACAATATACCAATGGACTGTTTTGCAAATTTTATGGACTATACCATAAATTTAAAAAATTATCTGAAACGATACCCAGTATTGACCGGTACTGGTGCAACACTGTACCAGAACTCAATTAAGTAGCAAGTCCGGTATGGTATTCGCAACTTTGGTCAAAATAGTTTTGGTGAATGGTCTATGTTTTTCTTTTGTAATGAAAAACTATTAACTACATTTTTCACAAACAAGGTGAAATAAGAAAGTGATAAAAAACACTCTATACGACATCGTTCTCCTATTACAAGAATAGAAATATATTACATTCATCTCTCTCATCCTTTGTCTCCATCACCCTAATCCATTTGTTTGTTCCTTAATTGGGAATCTTTTTCATAGAAAATGTAACTTGCTTAGTGTCAGTACCCCAATACTTGATATTCTTATCCCTAACCCTAGTTGAAAACGAAATATCCCTAACCCTCATCTAATGACTCATGCACGTTTGCATAAATTTACCCTAGTTAAAGACATTCCATATCTTCACCTTGCTATCCTTCTTTGCCGAGATAATCAAATGCCTATATTTAGAATTAACACCCTTTGAATTCCACTCCATGTTTGCACAATTCTCTTAAGTATATAACAATGATCATTAGTAGCATGCCTTGTGTTATATCTTCTTTAACATAGTAGTGTTCTTGGGGACCGTAGATTAAAGCCAAGAGTTGGTTGTAGGTTGGATTGAAGAAGACAACATGTTAGACTGGATTAATTGATTTAGCTAGGATATAGCGGGCTTGAGCCATCGTAAAAGTGAGCATCGTGTTATCGACCTTAATAACAAGTTTCTAGTATGCTTATTTTTTTCGTAAGATCTAGGGCCAAAAGTGTATTTAAACCTTAAAGTTTACATCGTACCCTAACGTTTACATCATAATATAAGTTTAATGCTAACTTTTCACATCGTTCAATTTGAAACCTAATAGTTACAAAAAGTTCGAAACAGACCCTATGAGAACAAAAAATTTAACAAGGGTTACCTTCCATTAGTTAAATGCCACGTTATATACGATATGACTTTTTTCTAAAAACATTTTGCATATCAGTGGGACCTAATACTTGTTGATGTGGCATTCTTATATTCAAATAAAAGTGGGTCCTAAAAATTTAAAACTCACCGCTTTAACCTTCAGAAAATTCTTCAATACTTATTGCTTTTAATCCTTCACAAAATCTCTTCAATCACAACATTCACAATCCCTAAATCACAAAATACCTAATTTTTCAAGAGATTGCAGAACTAAATCCCTAACTCTCCCACACCTTGCATAAATGTTTGCAGAAATCCCGTACGCTTATTCTGCTAGTTCAGTCGCAGCAGTTACAGGCCCAATTGTAGCAGTAATTTCAATCGTCTTCCGTACAACTCTTTTGGATTTATAGAATCAAAATAGGAACACCATTCTTAATAAAAGGGAGCACTTCTAGAAAGCTGTATCACATGATATCCTCTTATATATTCTTACCATCTATTGTTTCGTTGTTGTCTGGTTCGTCGGTGGCTTGAAATTTTTCCATTACTATCTCATTTGCACAAACCAGGTGATGTTCTTTCTAGTTTATAAACTAACATCATGTGATGCAAGAAATTTTTTCTAGTTTGCAGTTACCATTTTGACTATATATCTATATGTTTCAGGTTAATAAGGAGCTATTGTGTCACAATAGATTGTTAACTTCTAAAGTTTATGTGACATATTAAGATAGAGGTCTTATCACAACAGTATAACTTCTACTCGTTTTCTATATATGAAGAAGTATAACTGGAAGTATTGAACTATATAATATAGTATCATTCGTAAGTCTAGTTCTGATGCACTAATTCATATCCTAAGATGAATGCTACTTTAGATGCACTAGTTCATACAATTCATTAAAATGTCTTATAATTCATGATTAGTTGGTATCGCCAATAAAAGGTAAGAAGAAGTGGGGATGGGGAAAACTATTGAATACTTGTAGCCCATTGTTTCAATGTCTTTTTATAGCATTTTAGCAAATGGGAATTTTATAATACATTTCTATTATCATTAGTAATATGATGTATTCAAATTATAGTTTTGTTTCTAAACTTTGGTTTTGTTTTAGTTTACAAAACTCTTTTTCTAAAACCATGGCCTGATTAGTGGCAAGTGATAAATGACTACAGAGCTAGTCCGCTTGCTTATTTGAATCATTTTTTTATCAATCATACAATTATATATATGATAACTAACAGTATTAATATAATTTTGTAGTGAATACATAAAGTTATGAATGCAATGTCTTCAACTAAAACTACATTAAATTCAAATAATGGTTATATAGTGTGTTATTGTAGTTTAAAAGCCCTGTTAAGAACTTCATGGAGTAAGAATAATTTTCTTTCAAGTTGGAAGATGCGATTTTTTAAGTGGTACAATGATAAATTTAGTGAGAATGTTGTGGAAGTAAATCATAAATTAAAGAAAGAAGTAGGTATGTTGAAGAAGAAGGCTCAATAAACCATAATTGAATCACATACAACGTTGGTATTTAAGGAGCAAATAAAGCTAAAAAAAGAAAATATTATTTTGTTAATAAAAGAGAAAAATGAGTTGAAATTTATTTTAGTGATTATTGTAATATAGGTTTTTATGCTTATTGTATGAAAATCTTTATTTGAACTAAGTTGTAATATATTGTGCTTTGTCTTTATTATTTTGTTATTTAAGAAGATACCTTAATGATGCCTAATTAATAGTTATAAAAATCATCAACAATATATACAAAAGTGATTATATCATAATAAACAGATGGAGTAGTATACAAGCAAATAATTGCACGAAAACATTTATCCATCCATATACAAAAGTGATTGGATCTTTCCCATCCATATACAAAAGTGACCGAATCCAATAACTAAGGGCCTTTTTGTTTCCTTTTTTTTTCTTGTTTTGTGTTTTGGTTTTCATGAAAAAAAGATCATGCCATTAAAATATGTTTGGTTAAGTATTGATTTCATTTTTTGTTTTTAAAAATAATAAAATCGAAACCACTTTAAGAAAACATAAAAAGGACGTTTTTACATGTTTTTAAAATAGTTTTTTTCCATAAAAACAACAATCTCCATTTTTTCACTATCTTTTGTTTTCATTTTCAGCCTGGCTTTGCCTTCACCACTTTGTGCTTGCTCCTTTCTCTTTAAAAAAAAGATCAATAATGGAGGCAACGAAGATTTGGTGCTTGGTAAAGTTTTTTCCATCGTCTCTTAGAAGTTGAAGTTCTGCGTAGTCACGATATTGAGCTTTTTTGGGTTGCAATCCAATTTGAATTCTTCAAGTTAGGATCTTTTCCGGTAAACCCACCTGGGTATGGTCTACTGCCATTGACCACCACAACTTCTTCTTCCAGTAGCGTTGATACTATCTTGGACTCTACGCACCACCTGGTTGGTGGTGCCGCTATCAATGTGGGTGGTGGTACCGGTAATGGCGCTCTCGATGAAGCGAGGTTTCAGTACAAGAACTTCGTCGTTGTGCTTCGTGAGGTTCTGTCCACCATTACCAATTCTCAGAAGGTGAAGATTTTTAAAACCCTAGTTGATTTTGGAGTTTTATTCAAGAATTTGGGTGCTTTTATTTTGGAGTTTTATTTGAAACTTCTTCTTGTTACCATTTTTTCTTTTTTTGGCTTATGTTTTAAATAACCAGTAATTATCTTGATTGTTATAGCTAAGCTATCTCTGACATTTCAGATGTGTTTGTAGATTGTACTTCTTCATGCATCATGAAAAACAAAACAAGATTGGTTTTTATAGGTTAATACAGAAGGTCTTACGTTTTCCAAAATCTTCATTTAGTTGACATGGTCATAATTCCAGCTACAACAGGGCAAATGGGTGTTCTTCCTAGACATGTATCAACAATTGCAGAGTTGAAACCTGGAGTGATGTCAATAATTGCGGAGTTAAACAGGGCAAATGGGTGTTCTTATGCCAAATTTGTTTTTTTGGTTGTGTGCAGAAAATGCTTTTGCCTTGTGGTCCTCCTGCTAAAGAGGATGATTGAGGGGGTGCTTGGTGGACGGATTTAGGAAGGAATTAATGGGTATGGAATGAAAAGTAAGTGATTGATTGTTAATTATGATTATAGGGGTAATGATTTGGTATCCCACTTTAAAGGAATCCTCCATACCCCTATGTAGTAGAGGAATGAAAATCATTTCTTAATAGAGACTCATTTTACTAATTAATTAAAATATAATTAATTTATAATATAATATAATTAAAATAATAATATTAATTAATTAAGTACATTATAATTAATTAAAATATAATTAGTTAAAATATAATTCATTAATTAATTAAAATATAGTAATTAATTATTTAATTAAAATATAATTAATTAATTAAAATAAAATTAATTAAATAATTAATTAATTACTATAATTAGTTAAAATATAATTTATTTATTAATTAAAATACTGTAATTAATTAATTAAAATATTATTAATTATTAAAAGATAACTAATTAAAATATAATTATTCATTAATTAATTATTTAATTAAAATACAATATAATAAATTAAAATATTATTATTAATTAAAATACAATTATTCATTAATTAAAATATTGCTACTAATTAATTAAAATATAATTAATTAAAATATTGTTATTAATTAATTAAAATATACTTAATTAAAATATTGTTATTAATTAATTAAAATATAATTAATTAAAATATTATAATTAATTACATTATAATTAATTAAAAATAAATAAAAAAATTAGTTACAATATAATTAATTGAAATATAAGTCATTGATTAATTAAAATACTCTAATTAATTAATGATAATATTCTAATTAATTAATATATTGTAATTAATTAGTTACATTATTTTTTACCAAGCAACCACTATCAATAGTAATGGTAATCATTCCTTCCTCTTAACCAATCATCATAATTATAATGATAATATCTATTCCTATTCCTCACTATATTCATTCTCATTTCTATTACCATTCCCTCATACAAACCAACCGGCCCTGAGTAAATAAGTTTAGATGTCTGTCCTCCTACCTACAGGCATTCTATTATGGCCAACCAACGCTGATAACTTTGTTCTGTTTAATCTCCTTTTTGCAATGTTTTTCCTAATTTTCAGTTTAATTTCTCGAAAGGCTAAACAGTAACCGGTAACTAATCTATTGATATGAAGCTTATCGTGATTAATCCACTCCTGAATTTTGTGTAATATAGATTTCAATGTGTCAGAAAGATTCATACATTCATACTGTAAATTTGGTCTCTACCTGGCCGGCTTAAGGACTTGAAACTTAGGTCAATCGATAGGAAGAAAACAGGAGACATTTCAGAATATAAATAAAATGTTTACGGAATTCAAGTTTCATCCACAAATTTTAGTCTTAGAAAAGAAGATTTTCTTCAGCGTCAATACATACATGGTCTACGTCAAAATTCTGATGGATTCAGTAAAAATATGTCGCCTCAATGAACTTTTGGAAGAACCAGGGCTCAGTCTTTTAAGGGCTTTGAGTCATAACCCTATACACAATGTGGGATCATAAGATTTATATATGTACACTGATCGTCGTCATTAGTTAATAATCAATACGGCAATGGACCCGTGCAGGGATGTGGCCATTCTTGCTATGACCTGTATAGGAGAATTATGCTTCAATTAAGGAAGCTCCAACGACCAGAAAAAGAGAACGTGAAGGGAGAACAAATCACCTGAATCCTTCAACAGTTTTGTCCGATTTCCAGACTATGTCATCTAATCCTGACGAGAAAGTTTTATAGAACTGCCACAAGATGAGAGAAATAGGGGCAGAGTCAGTCAAAACTGAATGCAGTGAAGTATAACTGAAGGAGAAGTTATATCTACAAGTTCTGTAACAGATGCTTGTCTTTATAAAATCTTTAAGAAAAATAAACAGAAAGGATCACGAATGACAATTTGACATGCCTTGTGGAACTCCAGCGTATCGCCACTAACTTTCCGGAGTTCCACCATGTGCAAAGAGGGAGCCACTTCGAACACCTAAAGTTTGAAAACCATGTAACATCAGTTTCTGAATTGCTTGAATGTAGTAATCCAATTCATCAACAAGCATATTCGAGAAACATATACAGAATTTAATGAACAACCACGTTTGAAAATTTGTAAATACAAACTGAACCTAAACTATTAGATGATGGAAGTAGTGCAGACTGCATCATCAAAGGCAAAAGAGCTCCTTTCAGTAATTTTAGTTTATTATTTTTCACTTCACTCTCAAGGAAATCAAACGGAGCTTACATCCATTACGGTTTAGCTCATTACCTCCGTAGCCACAGAAAGTTGACCTTTTCTCCCTGTTTTATCACCCTTCAGCTTCATCTGCAATGCTTTGAAATAAAAGATCCGAATTAACTTGGCAATTCAACCACTACCGAGTTTATAGAGATGGGACCAGAAAAGTGAAACAATGGTGACCACCAAGCTCATTATGGAAAGGCAGGTAAGTCATTACCTTGTAATTTCTTTTGTCAACATTAAAACCCAAAGGCTTTGCAGCTTCCTCAATTTTAGACATAATTTCATTTGCAGGGCTATTAGAAGCAAAACGTGTTTCTCGCTTCACAATACCCTAAGAGTGGGACATTGAATAAAAAGGAAAAGATCAGGTAGCAATATAGGTTCGGATTGAAGCCAACATAACGTTCTTCCGTCAAATGACCACATATTTATATGGAAGAAATTAACCAGAAATCAGTTAAAAAGTGAAAACCAATTAGCCAACTGACCCCAGAAGGTTTAAATAAGCGACTCAGAATATGTATGATAATTGATAACGATTAAAAAGAAGCTGCATACCGTCTCCTTGTCAAACAAATTTTCAAGACTGAAGCCTTGTGTTTTAGAGATGAGCTCAAAAGCATTCATTGATACAGGTTTCTCCTTGCTTTCTGTTACAAGATGTTCCTGCAACATAAATAACTACACTTGAGACAAGTGTCTAATATGATAAAGTAACTTCAAGTTATGTCCATCAGCTATATAACCTGACGGGCTAATCAAACCTAGTAAATTCAGGAGTCAATAATTAACTATATAGAATGTCAATTGAAGGAGAGGCTTCATAGAATCATAACAGTTGGGAACCAGACCTTATATGCATATCCTTAAAAAGAGAAGAGTATCTAGGCTAAAAGAATAAATTCAATATCTGAATAAAGTTCTTACGTTTGAGACATTGAAAACAGCATCAACATCATTTAAATTCACATCCTCCTCCTGCTCAAACTCCGGAGGTTTATATCCTTTCTTGAACCACTCATCTTCTAATATCTCAGGAATGGTTATTCGCTGCAGTAAAAGTATCCCAACTTTATATACGAGAAACATGCATTAAGAGATGAATGCATTTGATATTCAAAAGGGTTCGAAGCTCACAGTAAGAGGGTTTGGGTCAAGAATGCGCATTATCAGATTCTTTGCACCAGGTGAAAACCATGATGGACATGTGAAATCAGCCTTAAATATCTGAAGAAATGATTGTTAGGAGGTAATGGAACGTGTATTCTGAAAAGAAGAAAATTTCTTTCAATGAACACTCACTTTTTTATACAACTCAATAAGATTTGGCTCATCAAAAGCTAAGTACCCTGCCATTAGTACAAAGAGAATGACTCCACAAGACCACAAATCAGCTGTTGTACCATCATAACCCCTGTCTCTGAGTACCTGAAGAGCAAAAGTGTCAAGAACCATATACTTGTAAAGAAAGTATAGGATAAGAAGTCATACGTATCTACCTCGGGAGCAACATAATTTGGCGTTCCACAGGCAGTATGAAGCAGCCCGTCCCCCTGGAATTGTAAAGAACATGAATTTCAGGATAATCCACAATATAGTTTGTTAAACCCCAGAATAAGAAGGACCCAAAGAAACCCATAAGTTATGCCACATAGAAAGTTACGATAAAATGCTCACCCGCAATTGTTGGGAGAATGCACTCAGCCCAAAATCTGAAACTTTAAGAGCACCAGATGAATCAAGAAGAAGGTTCTCAGGCTGGTTTACAAAACCAATAAGGGAAATCAAAATTTACACAAATATATTTGATATCTTAAGTCAACCAACAAAATGCAATAAACGAAGCCGTTCACAACCTTCAAATCTCTATGGAACACACCTCTGCTGTGGCAGTAATCCACAGCGTTGATTAGTTGCTGGAAATATCTCCTGGCTTCATCCTCTTTCAGCTTCCCGCACTTGGCCTAAGGATTAAATTGAATCCTAATAGATTATTCTGATTCCCATGTATTATGCACAAATAACACGATTTCTTACAATCTTGTCGAAGAGCTCCCCTCCTTCAACGAATTCAATAACAATGTAAATCTTTGTTTTGCTTGCCATAACCTAACAAAACCATGACCAGACATCAAACGTTGATGTCTTATAAAATTAGTTGGAAGTAAAAATACAAGAAAAGCATGTGCCTCGTAGATTTTGATGACATTGGGATGATTGACGAGCTTCATTGTAGATATTTCTCTCTTCAACTGCCAATAACTAACTACATAAGCGAAATGCCAAAAACATTATAAAACCGCGTGTACGGTAACGATATTATTTATAGTAAAAACCTGTTCCATCATCTTGTGCCGGAGGACTTTCCGGCGGTCGATGATCTTGATGGCGAAATTCTCGCCGGTGTCAACATTCCGAGCGAACTTCACCTTCGCAAAACTTCCCTCCCCTAAGGTCTTCCCCAACTCATATTTGCCTACGCACGTCCTCGTCGTCGACATCTTCCCACTCCGTTCGATCAAGTTTTTCAAGCGGTTCCCACAATAATACAATATTTATTTGGACTTTTCATTTTATATCGTGGGACGGAAATAGAAGTACGAGATTTAGCGAATCCGATTCCTCCGTGCCTGCTAGGATTTAGGAGATGAAATTTACAGCCTTCCAGTGGAAAGATTATTTAGGATGAACGTAGATTTGGGTGGAAGGCATCAGGTATGTGCTATGTGGTCATTTCGTACAAAGATTAACAAGGAAATGATTAAACGGCGGAGAATATTGTTGATTTGTGTTGTATAATGCAGTTAGCTACGCTAAAGTTTGCGGAAGAATTTAAAGTTCAGTATACTCAAGTTTGTGGAAGAATTTACAAGTTCAGTAAAAGTGAAGAGAAACGGTAAAATGAAGAGCAAAATTTCGGCAATAAAGAAGAAGTTAGAGATGATGGTTTTGAGAGCAATTAAGAGGTGTTTGGATTCAAAAACAAAAGTCTGAATGATTGAAAATGATGAGCAAAATCAGATAAGCAAGAAGATTGAAGGAATATGTGATGAAAAATTGAAAAATGGAGAATCCGAAGATGAGTAACAAGTGCCGCAAAAAAACCAGATGCAGAGTACTTAAAGTTTGAAGCAAATTTTGAAATTATAAACCTGAAGTAATTAAAGTGTTACAAGTCAACAGATCGCAATTATAGGTAATAAAGAAATGAAAGTAGATTATCAGCCTTTTTGTTTCCATGGTTTTCACGCAACTTTTGTCTTTTTGATCTACTTTTTCAGCTTTCACTCATTAGAAAATCCTTGTGTCAGCTTTCTTTATGTGGATGATTTACTCATAATTGGAACTAAGGAGGAACTTGTGGAGGATTTCAAGGAGTTAATGAGGTCTGAATTTGAAATGACAGACCTAGGGGAGATGAGTTACTTCCTAGG
>JANVCL010000007.1:12345543-12358093 GCA_026546855.1 Erythroxylum incrassatum
CCACTTAGGTAAAGTCTTGGTGATTAATATAATTATTAATTTATATTAATCACCAAGACTTTACCTAAGTGGCAAGTTGGTAAGAATGAGAAATCAAATTGTGTTGAATATAAAAATTTATTATATACAATTAAAGTGCAAATTTCTTTCTTTTTTTTGGTTACAAGGGAAAAATAAAAAACAAGCTAGCTAGAATAAGGCATAAAGCGGCGGTAAAACACGCCGTGCGCGTCTCGGATGAGACAGTCTAAAATAGGCAGCGGGGGCTCTTGGAGGATGCGAAGGCCAGGGTCGGAGAGGACAGCGATGTCAGCAAGCAGGTCCGCACATTGATTCCCTTCCCGAGGAACATGATGGCATTGAATCTCCCAGTCGCGGTCAAGAAGACGCCGAATACCTGTCACCAAAACGGAGTCATTAGACAAAACAGGGGCAGAAGAGGAAAGTAAAGTGATAACTTCGAGAGAGTCCACTTCAACAATGACTCGCCGGTAGCCCAAAGTCCAGTCGAGGTTAAGCCCCGATTGGACTCCCCAAAGCTCCGAAGAGAGAGGGGACCCCCTGGGCAGACGCTGGGTAAAGCCACCACACCACCGGCCATGGCTATCGCGGAGAAGCCCGCCAGCAGTACTGAGTCGACCGCCCTGTTTCACTGCCCCATCAGAATTCAATTTAATCCAGCCCAGAGGAGGCTTGCTCCACCCAACTAGGCTTCCCAAAGGTATGCCCGGAGTCGGAAATACAAGGCTTTCCGCTACTTTGGCCCGAGCCATCCAACCAAGGTATTCCAGAATGACTCTATCGCCCGCTGCCGGCCATTCAGACTCCGGAGCGAATATACTTTGATTTCGCCAGTACCAGAGGAACCAGCAGGTGACTCCAAAAATGGACGACCAGGGGAAAGTACACTTGGGCTGGTGGGCCATAAGGTTGAAAGAGAGCCAATCTACAGCCCCGTGGAGAAAAAACATCGGATCCTGTAAGACTAGGGGAAAACTCGTCCATATGTCTCGGGCGCGCGGACAATCCCGAAGAGCATGGAGAAGAGTCTCGTCCTGTCCACAGTGGTGGCAGCTGCTATTAGTGGCGATGTGTCGAAGCAAGCGTTGTTGATTGGTCAGCAATTTGCCGTGGGCTAGTAACCAGAGGAAGGCGCGTATCCTCTCGGGTCCGGCCCATTTCCAAATTAAATCCCAAAGAGGGCAATGTGCGTCCGCGGGGTGCCCTTCAAGAAGATCATAGGCCGACGCCACCGTGAAACGTCCAGTGGTCGTATTGCTCCATTGGGGCACATCCGCCTCTTCTGGATCGGCAGTGGGGGGAGAGCTGCTATGGCCATGCAAACGACCGAAGGGAGGTACTGCTGGAATAGGTGCCACTTCTAGGAGCCGTTGGTGTTGCGAAAAGCAGCGACGGAGGTCGATAAGACGCAGTCCGGGACTGTGGAAGTCGCGACAAATCGAAGGGGTCCCCAGTCTGGAACCCAATTGTCCGTCCAAAAAAAGATTCGGCGACCATTCCCGAGATGCCAGTGCATGCCTTGTCGAACCACATGTCACATTGCTACCATCCCACGCCAAAGACTCGAGGCCCCGGGCTGTGCTAAAGTAGCAGGTAGATGGTGCATGTCCACCCGATACTTAGCCCGTAGAATCTGATCCCAAAGAGCCTGAGGTTGGGTAAGCAACGACCAACCTAGCTTAGACAGGAGGGCATCGTTAGAGGATCGGATGTGCTTAATGCCCAGACCGCCTGCAGATTTGGGCTGACAAACAATATCCCAGTTGGTAAGGTGGACTTTGCGGTGCTCCCCCGTGGAACCCCAAATAAAGTCACGCATGAGACGTTCTAAATCGTCGCACAACTGTCTTGGGAAACGGACAGTTTGCATGGTATAGGTGGGGAGGGCTGCAATCACAGATTGCGTGAGAGTAACTCGGCCGGCAAGGGATAGAACCCGTGCCCTCCAGCCGGTAAGCTTCTGGCGAGCATTATCTAAGATATGCTGATACGTGTGACGCGAAGATCGTTCATGGAGCAAAGGGACCCCCAGGTATTTCCCAAAATTGTGCGTTCGGGAAATATGAAGGTCTTGACTGATTTGGCGAGCAAGAGTTGGGGACACATTCTTGGAAAAAAAGACCCTAGTTTTGTCAAAATTCACTTTCTCTCCGGAAGCCTGACAAAACTCGTGCAGGGTCTGGGCAATAACCCGAGCTTGCACGGTCGTGGCCTCAGCGAAAAGAACGAGATCGTCAGCAAAAAAGAGATGCGATAACGGAGGACCGGTCGGACTAATTTTAATGGGTCGCCACGATCCCATGGTCACCTGCTGCGAAATAAGATGACCTAATCGCTCCATGCAGAGCACAAAAAGGTAGGGCGAGAGAGGATCACCTTGTCGGAGCTCGCGGAAGGGACAAAACGGGGCCGTCAGGGTGCCTTGCCATTTAACTTGGAAGGTAACCGTGGTCACACACTTTAGGATAAGCGAGATGAGAGAAGGGGGAAGCCCTATGTCGGTTAAGGTATCCTGGAGAAAATCCCAGCGAAGTCGATCGTAGGCTTTTTCTAGATCGACCTTGATGGCCATCATAGCCTTCTTGCCCTTCTTCTTACGCATCGTGTGGATGACTTCCTGAGCGATGATAATATTATATGTAGCTTGGCGACCTGGGATAAAGCTAGTTTAGGGCGCCCGAACTAGCCTATCCAAGAGAGGTTTGAGGCGATTGACAAGGACTTTAGAAATAATTTTGTAGAGAACAGAGCAAAGGCTAATCGGCCGGAATTGGGTGATAGTCCGAGGGGAGGGAACTTTTGGGATTAGAACAAGAGTAGTGTGATTGAGAGCAGTCTCCCAGTGTTCCAGCCGGAAGACAGCCTGAACATACTCCGTCACAGTGGGCCCAATCTGCCCCCATTGGCGTTGAAAGAAAAGGGCATTAAAACCATCCACACCAGGGACTTTAGTGGGATTCATGGCAAAAACAGCAGACTGGACCTCAACGGCGTGAACAGGGTGAGTTAAGGATTGCACACTGTCCAGAGAGAGCGGAGGGAAAGCTCCAGAGGCAGGGAAACAAAGGCGAGGGCCAGCCGCTGGAGTGTACAAGTCAATAAAGTAGTCCCGAGCCAGACGACGCAGGTGGTCAGGGTCAGAGATAGTAGTCCCATCAGAGTCTTGGAGGCTCTCGATGCGGAGCTTCTTACGTTTAGACCTCGTGAGCGTATGATAATACTTCGTGTTGCGATCGCCTTTCGAGAACCATTCGCATTTGGCTTTCTGGTGCCAGTAGACTTCCTCTTCACAAAGGACCTGGACTAACTCCTTACTCAAATGGTCCTCCAGATTAGATAGGGTATCCTAGTTAGCCAGCGTCATAGCACCTTGGATCCTCCGGAGGCGCGCGAGCAGCCGCTTTTTACGATGAAAGATATTTCCAAAAATCGAGATGTTCCATTGGCGGAGATGTTGGGATAAACGGGCAAGCGTTTGACTTAGAGCTCCAGCGGTCGGTACCCAATGTTGGGCAACGACGTCATTAAATGCCGGGTGGGTGAGCCAAGCATTTTGGAACCGGAATAACGGGGAAGTTGAAGCTGTGGGAGAAGGACGACGCAGGTGAAGTAACAAAGGGCGATGATCAGACCCCAGAAAAGGAAGATGATGATTCTCAGCATGGGGATAAGCATGAAGCCAAGCCGACGAACCAAACACCCGATCCAAACGAGCTTGAATCCGGCCGCGGCGCCAGGTAAATTTTGAGCCAGAGTACCCTAAGTCGTGGAGATGACACTCATGCACCCAACGCTAAAGCCGAGGATTGACCACCCGAGAGGTGAGAGCCCCCCCTCTCTTATCAGCTAGTTCGAGCTTCGCATTGAAATCCCCACCAATGAGCCAGGGATGACAGGTGGTGCGGCTAACCCAAGACAACAGGGGCCAAAGTTGAGCTTGAAGGGAGGGTTGAGGGCTAGCATAGACCGCAGTGAAGTCGAACGTTTGGGAGGCATACTGGATCTTGGTATGGATAAATTGCCGGTGAGCAATCAAGATTTGGATATTAAAATCAGTTTTCCACAGCAGCCAGATCCCACCTGAGAACCCCTCAGCCTCAACGCGAAAGGAAAAATCAAAGCCGAAAGCACTAACTACTTTTTGGGCCTTAGGGCCACTGAGCCTAGTCTCCAACAAAACGAGAAGCCTAGGGTTCAAAGTGCGAATATAATTCCGAAGTATGGCATGGAAAGGGCGGCCTCCTGCCCCTTGGCAATTCCAGATTAAAATCGGCATAAAGGAAAAGAACAGCTAGTGAGGTACTGTACCTCCAGAAGGCGCTGGAAGACCATCAGTCGGGGACTGAATCGCGGGCTCCACTGCATCATGCAGGGCCTGAAGTGAGTCGGATGGACCGGCTCCGTCAGTGATGTCGGGTGGCAGTGGGAGGGGCATATCAACATCCGCGTTGGGAGGTCCAGATTCAGACTGGGTTTCAATCCCGTCCATATGTTGACTACTTTCCGCACCACTTGGCTCGCCTACCCCGAGAAGATGGGGGTTGCAAACTAATTCTGAAATTATATAAATAGACATATATTTTATTTGTTATCATAATGAGAATTAATTAATTTAATAACAGAATATATTATTTTAAAAAAATTAACATAAAAGTATAATTAAAAAATAGAAAAACCAAACATGTTTTTCTTTTTAGTTTTTCATTACAAACCTCAATCAAATAAGTTTTTGTTTTCAGTTTTTATATTAAAAATTTCTATCGAACACATTTTTGCTTTTTTTAATTAGAAAAACATAAACTAAAATTATAAAACAAAAACTAAAAATTACAACAGAAAAATATAAGTGAAACTAAACGACCTATAAAGTTCCAACAACACATCGCATCATCAGTGTATATTTTGGGAATCAATCACATTGCTTCCCTGATTTGCAATTGATTGAGAAGTTTGATCACATACTAGTTAATTCAATGATGCTCTCCTTCTCATTGCTTGTGTCTGTAATTGTTGGGAAGTGATGCTAAGTTTTCCTTTGAACCTTAGACTTTTGGTTCAAAGGACAACATGAATGAATGTGGATTAACTTATCCATACTTCCGTTTACTACTACGTGAAGAGTTGGTAACCTATAGACACATATATTGTTAATAGTATTCACTTATGAAAGTTATCAATAATGTGATGAATGGTCATATACTTACAATATTGCTGTGTTGAGTTGATACAACAATATGTTCAACTTGTGAAGAGATCTCGGAGATGACATAATAAATATGACACAAATATCATTGTTAGTTTGATAATCAAAGAATGTCATAAATATCTTTAGATATATGAAGGAATACATAGTAATCAAAACAAGGTTTGATAATCAAATAATGTTTTATACTTGCGGAGATCGCTAAGCAGGTTGAGTTGAGCCTTCATTCTTACATTTTCTAGCTTTGTGGTTAGAATTACCACATTTCCTACATTTTTGTACTTGACCCTTTCGAGTCAATTTGTTTGGATTTTTCAACTTATTAGGCTCATTTACTCCTCTTATTCTAGCTATTTTAGGTCTTCCTAGCATAACTCTTTTGAGTGGGGTTTATTACTTATTGCACCTCTTATAAGCTGCAACACATGGTCATACAATGTGAGGAATTTGTACTTCTCGTAGCAATCATCTACAAATGCCTCTGAGTGTTTCTTATAATGGGGAACAACACTTATAACGTGCTTACAAGGATATCCATAAAACTCCCATGCCTGAAAACTACATGATGGTGTCTACCAATCTTTATAGTATGCTTTCCATCACCCTTAGACAATTCATATGCTCTATCACCATTCCAAACTATTCTCCACTACATTTAGACTTTCTTAGTCTTCTCCAATTTCTTCATAATCCTTGGTGTAACATCTGAGTTCCAACCATGAACAGATTCTCTTACACGTGCATGTCTCTTTATCACCATGATTCTAATGATTTCAAGCATTCTAATAACTGGCTTATCTCATGCTGGTAAGAACCATATATTAAAAGTTTCACTCGTATTGTTGTTGATAACTGGGAATTTTGATTCAAAAGATTGGTAACATCTTGCCCACCTTTTTTTAGGATATTCAAGCAATGATGATGCAAATCAGAGTTTTGTTTTATCTTATCTTTTCAACTGCTCGTTTAAATCTTCAATGTAAGTTAACCACGCACAATTCTAAAAATGCTTCCAAATCTTTTCCCTTCCAATTCATATGCCAATTATGTCATATGTGTCTAACATACATACAATAAGTGAAACATCAAAATGTCTCTTCGACAACCTTAATCAATCCATATAACAATAAAAAATATTAAGGTAATATAAAATTTATACAAAAATAAACTATAAATAAATAAAGAATAAAATATCTTTTGTATATCTAATAAAATGGTAAGCCCTTCACCATTATCCAATTACAAGTCAGAAGCCAACAAATTCATAAACCCTGTCTATGAATTAGTATTATGTACCTCTATAATAACCCAAGTTAATGGATATATCACTCCATCATCATCCCTCCCAATTGCACTTAATAGCTAGCTTTGGAATTCTGTCTTTAGAAAGCAACCATCAATGCTAAAAATTAGCCTCAAATGCCTCATCCTCTTTTCATGGCATCAAAACAAATGTAAAATATTTTGAACTATACAAAGAGATAAATAATTAAGAATAAATGAATAAAGGTCACAAATATAGTTGTTAATGATATGTATAAATTTAATTTTGCATACCTATAACAAACAAGTTTCGTCATTCCTTACCGGTTGTAACTCTACTATTAATCCTGAATTGCTAATCCTCAACTCACGTACGTATCCCTGTAGCTTGGCATATTTATTCACACAATCAGTTGCCCTCTCTTTTCTCAATCTTCTTTTTGTTGCTCTACATATACTTGAGTTAACCAATATATTAAGTTTTTATCTGCATTGTTCAACAATCTTCACCTTCAAGATACTAGGCTTCTCAATTATTCTTTCCCTAAAATGTCTCTTAAGGAACTTAGTTAAAACCAATTTAGGTTTGTTGGTAGTAAAACAACTATGCTTAGGATTATATGTCTTTACTTTGAAGCACTATTCATTCTTGTCACAACCAACATACAATTCCTATGGGCATCTCTTAATACATCTAGCTTTGATACTATGATTTTCACTTTTCTTAAACTTGACATTATATCATGTTTGTATTGCATAATCCATAACAAAAATCTCCAAATTCTTTAGCTAATCTAAACTCCATCCCCAGTCTCTAATCTCCAATGTGCTGCCACATCAAGTGAATTATCTCTAATACTAGTACTAGGTCTTCACAATGGTTCACTATGCTCTTCTTTGCTTGGATATTCATCACTATCAATAAAACTACCATATTCAGTTAAGTCAATTTCAACTAGTGGGTTATCATTAGGAATGTCAACTTATATAAAATCCTTATCCTGGTCTCTATCATGATCATCCAGTTCTTCATCAAATCCTAATTCAACTCCTTCACCAACTCTTACGCCGTATCCTTCGTTAACTCCTTCGCTAACTCCTTCACCAACTCCTTCACTAACTTCTGCACCAACTCATTTGTCAACTCTTTCATCAACTCCTTCATGTTCCTACATTAACACCTTTGTCAACTACTTCACTAACGTCTTCACTAATTCCATAACTTCCCTTTTTGCCCTTGCTATCTGAATCCTCTCTTGCAGTTATAGGTAATATCCCAGGTGCAAGGATTGTGGTGTCTAACAACTGAGTTACATAAACATCAATCATTTGGTGGATTTTATAAGGTTAATAAGCCTTAAAAACTTTTATTTGATTCAATCAATCTCAACGACTCAATAAATTGAAAACCAAGTATACTGTAATAGGACTTATGCACTTAAATGTATCTTAACTCCTTTCCCATCTCACATATTTACCTATAACTAATATAATCAAGGTCTACTTTATCAAAAACACTTATTTGCCTGTCAACATATTTCAAATTCGATTCTACTATAAACTTTTCACCATAAAATAACTTTATACAACCAAATTGGGTCATGATACACCTATTCACAATTAAGGGGAACTAATTATAGCCAAATCAAAAGAAATATTCACCTGAATATAACAAAATCATTAACACCATATATTAAACTTGAAAGAAAGTAGACTTTCTTTCACTTAGCTATTATCAACTTTTAGAATTAAATTATGCCCAAGGATAAACATTTTAAGAGGTTTATTAACGATATAAGTAGTTTGATCTTATCCTTTACTATAATTCATTTAAATATCACTTTATTATACTAAGTCTCACAATAAATGATATTTTGACATGGGTATGCTTATTTCTACCATAAACAACTAAATTTTTGGACATCTTGATTGAAGAAAAACTGTCATAAAATATCCTTGTTCCTTTTTTTATTCAAACTTCAATTCTTTAAGAATCCTTCTTATCCAAATTGCTTGACAAGCTACAGATGGTATTGTCAACTAAGGATGTTAATTAGCTGGGTCGGGCCTATGAACTAGGGGCTTAGACTTGGCCATGTTCGATTTTTATTTTTTCAAAAAGAATTTTAAAAAATGTCACCGTTTTGCCCAAAATGACATCGTTTTTAATTTCCCGTTTAAGCAGCCCTAACCAGAGCTTGGATTGAGACTCGGTTAACCTCGACCTGACTTGTTAACTTCAAGCTAGGCTGGGTTAGGCCCAAATCTAATTGCCAAGCCTACTGCCAACTGCTTAAATTCTATGGATGAGAGAGTGAAAAAGGTTGTATTTTAAAGCTCTAAGTTAAAATCCTAGAAATAAAAGAAAAGACAAAACCTAATGTGCTTTTTTTTATCATCAAGAACTACTACAAAATCACTATTTAAATAACTTGCCTGCTTACAACGAACACCTTTTTTGTAAAATAGAACATTGACCTTTATGCCCTTGAGGTGTCTTGATATCCTTTTTACTATTAACAGGTATTGATGCATTAGTTTCTTCATGTACCTACTAACTAAGCTTATACAATGTATAATTTTTGGGCTAATAGTTATCATATACATCAAATTGCCAATTATTTGCTTATATGTGATTTACATGCTATCCTCAGATCCTTCTCCAATTTATAACTTTTCTCCATTTATGTAACTATTAAATTACATTTTCCCATTTTGAACATATTAAGAATCTCAAATACATACTTCTTTTACACAAAAAATTTCCATAATCAATTTGCAATACTTTCATACAAAAAAAAAGATGTAGTAGCCTCAAATCAATCATATCAAAATCTTTTTCATTCAATGGTTAAAATTAATAAGCATTTCTAAATCATTTTCAGTAATGAACTTATCATCCACATATAAGCATGCTATTAATATTTTATCACCAATACACTTCACATATAATTTATGCTCATAAGGATAACCAAAAAAATTGCCTTTTATAAAGTATCAATCAATGCTACTATATCAAACTTTAAAAGTTTGTTTTAGTCCGTACAATATTTTCTTAAGTCTATGGACATTATATTTATGATCTAATTTAATAAATCCAAAAGGGTTGCTTAATATATACCTGTTTTTGTAGTTCACCATTATAGAAGTTGGTTTTAGATCTAGTTGATGCATATGTCATGTATTTTGGGGCTTTAAAGTCACCACTAATTCTCATTATATCAAACCTAGCCACTGATGCAAATAATTCATTATAATTTACTTATATTTATACTTTTAACTCTTAATAATAAGTCGTGCTTTGTATTGATCTACTTTGGTTTTATAAACTCATTCTACTCCAATGACGTTTCTTCTCTAGGAAAATTAACAAGCTCCTATGTATTGTTATTTTGATTAGATTTTATCTCCTCTAACTTATAACTTTTACAGTCATAATTAACTTTACAAATTAGTATTTAATAATTAGTTTGTTTGTTCTTAATTTAATGATAAAAGGAAATTCAATTTTCTATAGCTTTGTTACTTTAATCTTTACCATCACATTCACTTCCAACAAGAAATCTTTGCAGCTAAATTAAGGAATACAACAGACATGGAATAACTCAACAAGCATTTCAGGCTTAGGTAAAAAATAGGAGACTATAGTATACAATAACCATAAACAAACAACTAGACAAAATAATCATCAAATTAAGAAGAAATAGTGGACCAAAACATATAATAAGCATAAATTAAAATCCACAAAAAATAATGGACCTACTATGATGTAATGTCCCTATCTTGTTTCCCAGAAATTCGACAAAGGTGTGCAGGATGAGATTGAATGTGTTGCTGTAATTGGGCTTATTGTTGCTACGATTAAACTAGCAAAAAAGCGTGACAGAATTTTACAAACGTTTAAACGAAGTGGGAGAGTTAAGGAATTGGTTTTGCAATCGTTTGAAGAATTAGGGATTTTGTGATTTAGGTATAAAATAGTGGGTATTTATAATCTAAGAGAATTTGCGAAGGATTAAAAATGGTGAGTATTGAAGGATTTTTTGAAGGTTAAAATGGTGAGTTTTGAAGTTCTAGGACCCACTTTCATTTAAATATAAGAATGTCACATCAACAAGTATTAGGTCCCACTAATGTGTAATTTTTTTAAAGCCATGTCATAACTAACATAGGGTAACACATGTTAGATTTTTCGTGCTAATAGGATCTGTTTTGAACGTTTTGTAAACGTGCAGGTTGAAATTGAATCCTTTGAAATGTTAGGGTTCAATTTATATTCTGATGTAAACGTTAAGGTTTAAAATACACTTTTGGCTTAGGATCTAGAAATATTTGTTTTAAGGTTGTGGATTTCATTTGCCTTTTTCTTATCGGGAACCTTTTTTCACTTTTAAGTATTCAAAACCTTCAATTTCCCAAATCTCTTCTTTATCTTTTTGGAGCTATAATGCAATTAAGGTCTATAGATTGAACATGATCATCTAATACTCTTTGAAATAGTTTTGCTATCACTTGTTCCCACCCCCATTTGCTTTTTCTTTGGAATGTATTCAATCTAATGTATGATTGAGTGTTGGTTGGAGGTAGTTTTCAATAACACATTAGTTGCTCAAGGGAGATTTGATGGTCTTTCAACTAATTGAACCTTGCAAATTTAAGGTGATATGTTGAGTTTTTTTCCTATTTTCACAATTCAGTATCTTTCAATAAAATATTTATGGATTGGATAAAAATGTACCTAGAAACTGTTGTCTCTCAAATGTTTAGTGTCAATGATGGTAATGGAAGTGGAGAAAGTCCTTAGTAGGAAAAGACTCATAGTTCACTATTGTGTGGATAAATAAAGTAGTGCGTGGAAATTTCTTCATTAAAATGATGTTTGAACTTAATGTATTTACACGTTTCAAAAAAAAACACTTAATGTATTTACAAGAATTGTTTTAACAGTGCAACAATTAAGATCAATCTACGATCTTCATAGTTGTAAAAATATCATGAACTTAGAAATTTAAAAATATTCAGTTGTTTGGAACTACAATTTATAATCACATTATAATTTAATGTTTATTCTCCTTATTGTTATGTTTAGAAATTATAAGGAATGCTTAGATTATTATTAATATTTTGGGTCGTAACAAAAAATTCACTTATTAATGTTATATTACTTTTATTGGTACAATTTGATGATACTTATATAATATTACTTATTTAAGGAATGCTCAACATCTAGAATTAATAATATTTCTCTACAACTTAATTTGATAATAATAATCAAACAATTTACAGTGAAAAAATGTTAAGTCATCATATAGAAAATGATGCAAATTATTTAATATTACATATTACACAAAAAATTGCAAAAAGTTTTTAGGAACATTTTCACATGCCTATAGCTAAAAGACTTTACATACAATATTACAAAAATATAGTTAAATGACTATACTTATGAAAGTACAAAAATGTAGTAAAATATATATAACTACAAAAGCATAAAACATAACCAAAAAATATTGGCTACATTTTGGGAAACGTGGCTAAAGAATAATGTCTACAATTTTATAAAACATTGTATAAAATTTTTTGCAATAGGGAATTGACAACGTTTCTAGCAAAGAATTGAAAACATGACAAATAATAATGCAGAATGTACTTTGAAAAACTGGTTACAATTTTAATCGTTAACTAGTTTGTTTTAGTGTCCCTTGTACTATTAAAGATATACAAATTCTATAAAATAATTTATAAATTTAATGGATTCATATAAAATAATGCATCCTTAAAATAAAATTTTTACGTATAAAATAATTAATCTAAAATGTAAAAAATATATTTTTTTTACATTTTTAGTATATATTATTTTTTAATGAATTATGGTATTGCAAACTTATGAGCAGGGTTGAGAATAATGTAATGTAACGATCAAAAAATGTTAAGGTATTATACAATATCATATTAGTATTCCAAGTGTTGGTATGATACTAGACCTAACTGCAAATTTAAAAGAAAAGTATGACTAAATTGAAAAAACACCTTTAGTATTTTTACCTATTTTAAATCCATAAC
>JANVCL010000007.1:12365984-12383470 GCA_026546855.1 Erythroxylum incrassatum
CGGCTAGAAGATAATCAGCAACGGTCATAAGTCTTTCCAACATCTATAATCATCCAAGGGGATGCAAATAAAAGGATCAAGATCAAGGGAAAAATTACAGATGTTCTCATAGCAAAAACAAATACACAATTGTCAAAGATCTGCTCTCTATTGCTCTCACATCATTTCCTATCTGTTATTGAACACCATTCTATCATCTTTATTTTCATCATTGTTTGTTAGTTTGAGTGATTAGTGATTAGTCACTTGTGAGGTAGGATTTGTGTCGGAAAATAAATCGATTGTAAGGTAGCTTGAGCAGGAAATCAAGTGGTGTTGTAAAAGTTCGCACTGAACTAAAGAGTGTTAAATATAGTGGTTTGTCAAATCCTAAGTTGGAGCATAGGTAGATGACGTAGGTCTTAGCACCGAACCTCTATAAAAACAATGTTTGCTCTTCTTCCTTACTCCTTGCATTTGATTTTGATTAAATTAGTTTTGTGTGAATTAACTTCTGATTTTATTGTAGAATTCTTCGAAAAAATTTAGAGATCTATTCAACCCCCCTTCTAGATCGTTTACAGAAATGTTAAGTTTTGTCCGGATAATTTCTTCATAATCACCTTCTTCGAAATTCCTCCTAATATACAGAGTTTTTCTTTAAACACTTTCTAAGAGATTTCTGTGTTTTTTCCTTTTCCTAAATCAATCTCACCTTGTGAATTGTTTCTTCTGCCCTAAGAAACTAGAAGATGGTTAATGTTTTCAATGGATTACGTGTTTTGTATGGAGTTAGGGCTTGAAGATAGTTGAAGCTTCTGGAGTCTTCAACAAGTAAGTAGTGAATAAAATTGTTAGAGTTGTGGATTTTTGAAATAAAGTTAATGAATTTATTGTCAGTGCATGATCATGGCATTTACGTATATTTATATTCTTGAGCATTGTGTTAAGGGGATGAAAATTATGGATATGGTGTTATTTGGTTTTGATGGATTGTTAGTGGTTAGATGTTGTGGAAATAGATTTTGGAGTTAGAAATAGCATTAAGATAGGGTGTAGGGTTAGTGTAGAAGATTAAAGTTGGAAAGGTGAAACATGCTTTGTTTCTTCCTTGAGCATGTATGAATATACAGGTGTTTATACGTGAGTTGAGGAAAAACTTAGAGATCTTCAAGAAAAAGGTTTTGAGTTGAGGAGTATAGACAGTATCGTCTTAGATTGACTTTTGTTTCGTTTTAAATTGACCGTCTATATCATCTTAGGTTGACTTTTACTTCGTCTTAAGTTGACCGTTTGTATCGTCTTAGGTTGACTTCTGCTTTGTCTTAAGTTGACCATTTGCATTCGTCTGTAAAGACGCTTCGTCTGTAATGATGTCTTATCGTCTGTGAAGATGTATCGTCTATAAAGTTGTTTCGACTTTAAAGACGATTCGTATGTGATAACGTCATATCGTCTGTGATGATGTCATTTCGTCTTAAGAATTTGCTTCGTCTTAAGTTGACTCCATTCGTCTGCATCTCGCATTCGTCTGCTTTCTGCTTCGTCTGCTTTTTGTTTCGTCTACTATATGCTTCATCTTATGTGAACAAAACCTTATTTGATTCTTTCAGCTATAACTTTGTCGTCCAACCTCCAAATGACCTGATTTTTGAAGCATTGAATTCATAACATATTTCTCTATCTCTCCAGAGATTATAGCTTTCGGTTTTGACTCGAAAAAAAAGATTAGTCTAATAAAAGTAAAGGTATTGGTTGGAAGAGCATGAATTGGATATTTTACTGAATATGTTCCTGTATTTTGATGATATCATGATCTGTAAGATTCCAAATGAGATTATTTTTAATTTGGAGTAAACTAGAGATATAGGCCTACAAATCGTCTCAAAAAGTCTAATTTTGATTCATTCTCTAAGATATTAAATTTCTGGATGAAAGTTGTACATAGTATAATATTTTTGGACATGAACAACCCGATAATGTTGAGGCATATCTTCCAAATTACTGAATCAAATTAGGTGATTTTTGGAGTCAATTAGAAAGGAATAGAGATTTTAAGGGTTTTAGTAAGGCACAAACCTAAGTATAAATTATACTTAGATGAGTTTTGGATATGAGACTGATTTTGTGATGAAATTGAAGGAAAGATACCCGAGATTGTCATGAACATGCATTGTACATATTCCATGTCATTCACGTGCATTATTGTTTATGATTGTACAAATTATGATAATTGTGTATGTTGTTTGATATAGAGAAGCAACTGGAATGTCAACTTCCAGACATTGTCGGTTCATCCAGGCAATATCATATTGAAGTGTACTGTGAGTCAACCTAGATGATTTCGTAGGATTAATGTGTTTGTAATTGATTTGATTTGTTAAACTTCCATATTACTGAATTGTTGGTGAATTATTTCTGAATTCCGAACTTGAAGTCCTAGGAGTTTATTAGTTGGGCATATATTCTGAATGACATTTGATTCTCAACGAAAGTTGAATGCTGGACTTAGGTCTGATGATTATGAGCTTTATTTGAGTATCATATGTGATTGTGATGTATGAAAAGTATGTATTTGATGCATGTCATAAAATGCATATTCAAATCAAGGCATTGTGACTTGAGTTGCCAATATGAAGCGCTTTCACGTAGAACCTTGCTCCGTGATTTATGTTTTTGCACGTAGAGCTATACTCCGTGATTTTGTTCTGACTGAGCCCTTTAGGCTAGTATTTGTATAAGTTTGTGATAGGCACTCGATCACAACAAGAAGAACGAATGTGAGTCTCACGCATATAGCATTCATATAAGATTGAAATTCATGAATGTTTTGTAAAGCTATATTGAATGACTATATGATATGCCATGTTATGTGAGTATCTGAATAATAAATGTATGTTTAGAATGACTAATTGTGCGATATATAATGTGTGTATGTGATCCGGTGAAATCATTAATGATGGTTCACTCATTAGGTTCACAAAACTTATCACAAATTGCAATGTAACTTTTCAGGTAGGAGACAGGAGACATAGTGCTTTAAACAAGACTAAAGGGCCCCTTTGGAGAAGTCGTGGCTTAAAGGTCGGTCAGCTGCGATTTTTGGACAGATTAGTTAGACTTTGAATATTTTCTTCTTTTACATAACACTTTTGTATTAGGTTTTGATGTTGTACATGTAAGGAGTGCTGAGGGACACAATGTAGACTTTCGGTTTTTTATGCAATGAAATGAGGAAAAAGTTGATTTTAAAATATTGTGGTTTACTTATGATGCTTTATAAGTGAATTATGATACCAAGTCATGTGAAGTGAATGTAGTGATCGGTCATAACTTGCCCTTATCTTAAGATATGTACCGGAATAACCCCGGTGTATATCCTAAGGTAAGGGGGCACTACATCACAGGCGTGACACACTTACGCTTTGCTCAGGAATGATTTTCATTTATCTCATATTTGGGGGGTATGGAGTAATCCTAAAACTCAAATATTAAAATACTGTTCATGTAATGATAATATATAACCAATTGATAGTTTTTTATTTCTTACCTGTTGATATCTTTCCAAACTCATTAACCAAACATCCCTTAAAACTTTTAACTGTAAAAATTTTTGTTGCAAGTTTCACTTCTATTTGGTTGTGTTCTTCTACACAATCTCTTGTTGTAATATTTACGGAGTCACGAGACTTTATTATTTTTTATTTGATGTTTTGATGTAATCTCTCTTTATTATATAATAAAATTACAATATTTTAAGTATTTTATATTACTTTTAGTTTTATATTGGTAAGATGATTAAATAATTTTTTTATATTAATTATGGTTATTGTTTATACGTGAAATAAGAAAAATAATATTAATAAAATAAATAGATTGTTATTATTTTAAATTTATATTATTATTTTTAATAGATTTGATGTAAAATTATAAATTATATAGTATAGTATATCGGAGAATTATTTTGTAATTAAAAAATAATTAGAGGCTATTTTATAAATTTTAAACATGACCTAAAATGATATTCGACATTAATCGATAGTAGTACGTACGAAACTAAATTTGACAGGGACGGTATTCATATCACTGCTTATAAGTGAAATGAGAATTCAAAACGAAGAATCTATTTTTCGTATTTATTTGATTTTTTCTTCGTGGATCCGTAACATTGACCATTGGCAGACCGTTCATATCGTTTTTCACCATTTGTTATTGAAACATAGAAAATGACAGAAGTCGTTATCAAGTATCAAGCTGAGGAGAGATGAAGCCACCGACAATAGATATTAAATCTACTTAATGATACGATGAAGAACGAAACAAAGATCTACTAATAATGTTACTTTCACTTTTTCATCCACAAATCAGCCATGGAGTTCTTTTATTTTTTTATAATTAGAAATTTACAGCCGTTTTTCAAATATATTTAAAACAAATTCTTAAATATAATTAATAACTCTCAAATCACATATATATTGAAATAAAGTATTTGATAAATTAATATTTAAAATTAAATAATAATTCAATAAAAAACATTACATATATTTTTCAAGGGAGTCGATCTGTTACTCCCAAATTGCTATACCTGTTATGTTTTTAACATCCTAACCATCCAACTTATTGTAATGAATGATTGGAATTTACTCAAACATAGAGGTACAACACTTTAAGAACAACAAATAAGTTCCTTCTTCAAAGACAATATAAATAAGATTCAAATTATTTTTAAAGAAGAAGTTCATATGATGAAATTAATCTTCTTTAAAATAAAATTAAAAAGTTTAAAGCTAAAGAATGCTCATCATAATATATTAGCCACTAAGCTGTGTAGCTCAACCCATCATTTTCTCTTCTCAGGTGCAGATCGAGAAGATCGGTGATCCTTGCAAGACATTTGGACAAACTCCAAGATAGTTAGCTTTTGTACTAAGTTATTGGCTTTTAAATAGCTTTATAATCATATTAAACATTGAGCATCTATTTGTATTTGTATTAAATTTGATGTGTATGTTGATATGTAATTAAAGTTAGGCTCAACTTTGTTTAGATTTATTAATGAAATATGATTGCTTTTTACTTATGACTTTCTAAGTCTTTATATTGCATTTTTTCAAGACTTTCATAGGTGTAGAAATTGTATGATGTCTTGGAGAAGGAAAATTGAGCAAAAACCTGAAGGTTACACGGTCAAGCGGTGTAAATTGACACTGACCGTGTATTCCAGATGCAGAGAAATGGCCAGACCTGAGAGATACATGATTTGACCTTGTATATCCACACGGTCTGTATTTTGACCTTCCAAATGGCAAAATCTTTCTTCAGAGTCTTCACAAAATTTATAGATCTAAAAGTCCTCTTCGAAAATATCTAAAGACGACCTTAATCTGATGTGTCTAGTGAAAGTTATGTCAATTGTCCCGAAACAGGTACAATGTGGTTGAGGGCAAAATTATGTTTGATTCTTTTGGCAATAACTTCTTCGTTTGACCTTCAAATAAAGTGGTTTTTGAATTAATAGATTCCTAACACATTTTTCTATCTTTTCATACGAATTTGTAGACTTTGGTGTTAATTTGAAAAAGATTGATGAAAAGCTAATATAAATAAGATTCAAATTATCTTTAAAGAAGAAGTTCATGTGATGAAATTAATCTTCTTTAAAATAAAAAATTAAAAGTTTAAACCTAAAGAATGCTCATCATAATATGCATACTTTTAGTACCTCTCGACTCCGTTTATTTTAGCAAATAGCCATGTACGAATGAAATCCTTTTTGATGAAATGAAATTAAGGGACTTGGAGTACATATAGGTTGTTGTTTATACAGAATCAAGTTTCTTTCTTTCCGAAGATCCAAGTAGAGACCTTTTAGTCAATTATGATACACTAGTTGTTAAAACAGAACTCTCTGGATTTGTAACCGGAGGCGAGCTCTGACCATTCTTTTTCTTTCCCTCTCCTAAAGCTTCAATCTTTACACAAACACGGACCTTATCAAACTATAAGACGATTAAAAAAGTTATCATTTTTCACTATTGCCCTCACAAAAAATGCACACAGGCTAGGAACCAGATCGCCTTTTCCTTCCTAATTCAATCTAGTTACACCTTTCATTTAAGCTGAAGCACTGTTCTTTTGGTTGGTTGTTGATTGTAGCCCCTTCTGTATTCATTGGTCTCAAGTATATGCATATTTCAGAGTAAGCTAGTGGTCACTGCTTGGCTCATTATTGTTCAAGCTATAAGTTTGGTAGTGTTTGATTGGTTTTTCTTCTAGAATATAGAGAAAGAAGAGATGGATCGATTGGGAAACTTAATATTTTGGTGGTGAATTGTCGGGGAAGGATCGAGGAAAGATGAGGAGGCGGGCGGCCGATTTTCGGCGCCCGGTTAGGAGGAGGTTTTCACAGTGGATCTGGGCGCTTCTTGGGATGTTCTTAATTGCAGGATTCGTGTTGTTTGTATTTCACCACAATCACCAAGAAGATCATGTTCAGCGGCCTCTAGTGGTAAGGTTTATTGTGTTTCTCGTGCTATCATTTTTGCATCTATTTTGATCTGTTCTTGCTGGATTTTAGATTTGCATGTCCTTTATTGTTTGGTTGCCTCGGCGGTTACTATTTGATCTTTCTGTTTAGGAAACATATATGATGTCTGAAATTATTATGCATAGTCTTTTGGCACATCTGCATCCATTTTCTTTAAAAACTGCGATTGGGGGGTTTGTTGGATTTATGTGTTAGGGAGGATATTTATATGCTTCTCAACATCATTACCTTGGGTGTGCATTCTGGTGAGCGACAGAGTAAGAGAAAATCATTCTTTTCAGCATATTGGAGACTAAGATTACCTGAATGAGTCGGTTAAGATAGCCTGAGCCTGAAGATGCAACCAAAAATTAAAAAAGGTAGCGGTGTTAGGAACTGCTTCCACTAACTATTTTGGTTTCTATCCTTTCTTGGTTTGAAGAGCTTGATTCCCGTGTTCATATTTTAGGGAATAGCTGGTTTTAGTTGTATAGTTCTATTCGAGTCTTCTTGATTGGGACAAAAACTATGAGGAATGCTAATGCTAGCCAGTACAAACGTAACATGGTTTATTTGAAACTTAAAACATTTAGATGTCATGGTGCAGCTGCTATGCTGATTCATGCTAATCTAAGGGATTTTAATTCATGGATAGGAGAATAATCTTGTCTAACTTATAGTTTGAGTTCAATTTTCTTAAGGGTGAAAACAAGACATTAAATTGCAGTCTTTAAGGATAATCTAGTATAGTTTAGTCCTTGCTAAAAGAGGACACTGGTTTAACTTCGATTTGATCTAAGATGAAGCTATATGTTCTCTTTGTAGGAAGATTGATTTCCCAAAACTAATACCATTTTGCAACTTTCTTAGATGTTATTGATATCTTACGTTGAATTTGATCTTCTCCATATTGGTAAAAAGTATTTCAATATTTGAAACAAGTCGTTCCATTCTACAATATCTTTCTCCAAAATAAGTGGCTATTTATTCCTCAAATAGCTATAACAGTTTCTCTGCTAAGACCACCGGAGATGCTTTGCATGATAGACTTAGCAATTAAAGCTTCAAGAGTCATTTAGCTAGTCCTGTAAAATAACTTCATCACAATGATAGCCATAATGGCCATTATGGATCATTGTTTGGTTAACTGACAACCGCCCATGGAAGTGAAATAATAGCCATTACTTCTCATAAAGCTGCTTATTTATCGGCAATGTTATGTTTAAGCTTGATGATCATGCATGGCCTCCTCACTTGTGGAGTGTAATGTTATAAACCTTAGGTTGGTGAGAGTTAGAGTTTTACTATAGTGGTGTCTGTTTGGCAAATGTCAAGATTTTTGCTATGTTGGGCTAAATTGAAGCTACTGATGTCTTTTACTAGAGATCATAACTGGAGTGAAGTCCAATGTAATTTTTCCCTCTACCTTTTTGCAAAATAGAGAAATACTGCAAAACCGGAGATGCTCTTTCAATGCATCTGTAAAATGTGTTTGTTGGGAACATTTCATGCTGCTTTTATGCTCTTTGTGCATGAAGAGTGGACATTTCTTATAGTAGACCTCACGGAATCACTTTCTGTGTTTCAGAATTAGGTTGCCTGTTGCTAATTCATATTTTTGATACTCTCATCACATCAATAGGCATCCCATGCTTCTTAAGGAATGTTAATCCATGTCAAATGTTAAATTATGACCAACACCAACCTTTGAACAGTCTGATTTTAACTGTAGATTCTTTACAGAGAGGCCATAAAATAAATGTTTAGCATTGTCACGGGGTTCCACTGTTTTGACTGTGATAAAGTCATTACGCAAAACTCAACAATGGTCTAAAAAGTTGCCCTTGCTTCCAAAAGATATAGTTATGAGTAGTATTAAATGATTTATTTCCTTACCTGCCTGGTTTATGAATCGTTTTCACTGTAGTTGGTTAATTCTGCTTTAGAAAGAAATATCATTTGCTTGCTTTGCAAAGGCTTTTGATTCTTTCTTAGAATTCTAACATTCCCTTAATAACAGTTCTTTTAGTTTACTGAAATGTGTAGTTTGTAGGAATTAGGTATGTATAGGGTAAGGCGGTTACTGATTGCTGACTTTCCTCTTCCAGGAAACAAACTCAAGAATCAAGTCAGTTCACGATGATGAGTTCAATTTTACTAAAGAAATTTTAAGTGTTAGTTCCTTCTCAAGGCAGCTGGCAGAGCAAATGGTACTCGCTAAAGCTTATGTAGTTGTAGCAAAGGAACACAATAACCTGCACCTTGCTTGGGAGCTGAGCAAAAAGATCAGAAATTGTCAACTTTTGCTTTCAAAAACTGCTATGACAGGAGAGCCCTTAACAGCAGAAGAAGCAGTGCCAATTATCAGTAGCCTGTCCTATCTAATTTTCAAGGCACAAGATGCTCACTATGATGTTGCAACCACCATAATGACAATGAAATCTCATATCCAAGCCCTTGAAGAGCGTGCAAATGCAGCAACAGTTCAAAGCACTATTTTTGGTCACATGGCTGCTGAAGCTGTACCCAGAAACCTCCATTGCATGAAAATGAAACTCACAACTGATTGGATTAAGAAGGTTTACCTTCAAGACCTTGCAGAGGAGAAACAAAACTCTCCTCGACTTGTTGACAACAATCTCTATCACTTTTGCATATTCTCAGACAATGTTCTATCTACGTCTGTGGTTGTAAACTCCACCATATCAAATGCTGACCATCCAAAGCAGATTGCATTCCATATAGTTACAAATGGGATCAGCTTTGGAGCAATGCAGGCTTGGTTTCTCAGTAATGACTTTAAAGGTGCCACCATTGAAGTGCAGAATATTGAAAATTTTTCTTGGTTGAATGCTTCATATGCTCCTATTGTCAAACAACAACTCGATGAAGATATCCGAGCTTACTATTTTGGCAGTTATCAAGATCTGAAGGTTGTACCAAAGCTACGAAATCCTAAATACTTGTCTTTGCTCAATCACCTTCGCTTTTACATTCCTGAGATCTACCCGCATCTGGAAAAGATAGTCTTTCTTGATGATGATGTTGTTGTCCAGAAGGATCTGACACAACTTTTTTCTTTGGACTTGCATGGAAATGTGAATGGAGCTGTGGAAACTTGTCTGGAAGCATTTCATCGTTATTACAAATATCTCAATTTCTCAAACCCGATCATCAGCTCAAAGTTTGATCCCCAGGCATGTGGATGGGCATTTGGTATGAACATTTTTGATTTGATAGCATGGAGGAAAGCAAATGTGACTGCACGCTATCATTACTGGCAGGAGCAGAATGCTGAACGGACATTGTGGAAGTTGGGAACACTGCCTCCTGCTCTCCTGGCATTTTATGGACTGACTGAACCGCTTGACCGGAGATGGCATGTGTTAGGCTTAGGATTTGATATGAACATAGACAGTCGTCTGATTGAGAGTGCTGCAGTTATTCACTTTAATGGGAACATGAAGCCTTGGCTTAAAATAGCCATTGGCAGGTACAAGCTTCTATGGGAACGGTACACAAATCAGAGCCACGCATATTATCAAGACTGCACGACAAGTTGAGATGTGCTACGTCTTGATTGTTAATGATTTTGCAGTTATCAATACTTCAACACCTTTAACTAGTCATTGCATTATTGTAGTCAGAAATAGAAAATTTTAGCTTTCTTAGGGGGCTCTTTTCATTATTTTTCATTCTTCAAATATAGTTCCTTAAATACAGAACTCCTTTTTATACGTTACAGAATCTAAATTATTGTTCGAAGGAATGAAGGATTCATTTTTTGGCTGCTGGGGCTTTGCAAGTTCAAGTAAACGTTCTTGGCAAGGCTTGCAATAATCTCTCAGCTTCTTTCATATTTGAATGCCGATTATTTGCTTCATGTTTCTTTCAATTCCACAAGTGGAAAAATATCTTGCTCTTGGATTCTTCATTCTGGATAGTAAGCAGGCTCTTGTTTCCATTCTTTCAGTTTAAATGTTCCTTTGGGTTGTTGTTTCTTACATTCATGTTTTTAGGCAAGAACAAGAATGCCTTGATTGACCTGTCATAAACCTCCTTGACTGAGACACCTATGCATTATATGACTTGTTAAGAATAAATTTTAGCTATCCTTCACAGGCCAGACAGATGAAAGATGTTCATCTTGCGTTAATTTAGTAGGAAGTTAAGTTTTTTAGTTTGCACTTTGCAGCAATATGAATACTGCCTGTTGGAAAGACTGCCCCACTGTTAAAGCAAATTTAACTTGGTGATAAGGTAATTATTGCTTTAAGCTGTTATTATCATACAAATAGTTTTCCAGTTGTGTGTAGAATTACGTAGTATAAACGTAAAAGTAGACCAGAAAGTGAAATAAAACATGTGCTGTATTTTGTGTATTGGGGTAAGGATTCTCTTCTTGGACGGAATTTTGGAATTTGTATTTTTCTTTGCAGATGTCTCAGTTAATTTTCTTTTATAGATCAAAACTGCAAAAATGGGGATTGGGCAAATAATTGCTATAATTTAGAGTTATTGAAAAGTTCATTGATAATTGACAATGGGTTGGGATCGGGCCTGGGAGGGCCCGAGGTACTCAAACCCGAGCACTAACTGAGCCCAGACAGTCCAAAACCTAACTCGACCTCGGCTTAACTTGATTCATTATATTTTTAAATTGAAAAAGAAAAATGACTTTATTTTATTACAAAATGACGTTTTTTTTAAAATAACTATGGAGGTTAGGGTTGAATTTGAAAATTCTGAGTCTTAGTTCACTTAAGGTTCGATTAAATTGGACCTATTCTATTGACTTCAAGTCGTGCTTAGCTCAGGCCAATTTGCCAAGCCTACTAATCGGCAAGTATTTATTGCAAATAGAACGAAGCGTTATTCTCATGCTATGTTAGATTAAAATGTTATTAGCATGGTTAATTAGATTGAATTGAATAAACATGAAATCAAGGTCGTTTGGTTTTGTTTTTTTACACATGGTTTTTATTTTTAAAATTTTTTCTTTTAAATAAAAACAAAAATCTAGCTCAAAATTAAAGGTAAATTATTTTTAATTAAATAAACTTATTTTAATTTCTTATATAATATTTATTGATAAATTATTAATTAAATATTTTATTTTCTTAAAATAAATAATTTAAATTTTAACTTTTTTATTTACAAATTAATATTTACTTAAATATATTTTAATTTATTAAATTGAGTTTTTATATTAAATTTATATATTTTAAAGATATTATAAATTTATTTAAAATTAGTACTAATTATTAAATTAAATGCATTTAATTTAGTTAAAAATTAAATAAAACTATTAAGTAAAATAAAAATACTGAATTCTTATTAATGATGAATTTTAATTAATTAAATATATAATACTAAATTAAATTATTCATAATTCTGATAACAAATTAATATATTAAATAATTAACTTTTATGTATTTAACTGATAGTAAATAAAAACAAAAATTTAAATTTAAATTATTTTTATGGTTGTCGTAATGTTTGAAAACTGAAAAAAAATTAAAATTAAAAACTCAAACAAATATATTTTTTCTTTTGAATTTAAAAAAATAAAACTAGAAACAAACGGGATGATTTAGGTTTGGAAGTAAAAAGATAGATACTTATTTTAAGAAGTTTAAATTTTTTTAGTGTTCGGTTTTACTTCTATGTTTTTAGTTTTAGTTTTTTAGTTTTCTTTAAAAAATAAAAATTTATTTAGCTAAAATTTATAATAAAAATTGAAAATAAAATATATTTACTTGAAATTTATATAAAAAAGTTAAAAGATAAAAACTTTGTTTAATTTTTTATTCTGTTATTATTATTATATTATTAAATATTAATATTAATATTAAACTAATTTATTTTTATATAACAAATTCTATTCTTACATTAATTAATTCTCATAATTATTGAAAATAAAATATAAATATTTAACATACTTAAATTAATTAATTCTCGTGAAATAATTTTGAATGCTTGAAATGCTTTACACATGAGAAATTGATTAATGCTCTTTGTTTGGAACATTATCCACCTCTATTTCGTAGTTTTTATCGAGATTTTGGAGACATGCTTTGGGACATGGTAGAGAACTCTAGCAGAAATTTTGCTGATGCCCTTCTTCTAAACACAAATAAAGCATTGGAAAAGAACTATCAAGACAGTTTCATCAGCTAAAATAATATGAAGTAGCCCTTTATATAGATTTCTCGAATCACTTCATTAAGTTATTTTCTTTTTAGATATAGACAAATTAAAAAAAAAACCTTGTAATGTTTCATACAAGAAACTAATTATATGAACTGGTAAATTAGCCAGAGCTATCATTATGCTATATTCCGACAATGTCTCTACATTGCAATTAGTTGAAAACAAGAATAATTACGTAACACCCTCAGTACAAAGCCTACAACTATCCACATAAATGACAACCAAATTCTTATACAAATGGTCATGTTTTACATTTTTATTCATTCATAAGGATTATCATCACACATTTTTATATTTAGTGTTATACATATACATATTACAAAGTTTTATATCACTTAACATTGTCATTGAAAAGTAGTATTACACCTTTATATTTATATGATAATCCAAAAGAAAACATTACGATTTCCTTCGTTACATGTACAATCATTTTTAACCAAAAAAAAACACATTCCAAAAGTATTTTTACTCCTAGCAGTTGGCTTTGATCTCTGCAAATGTCTCCTGTACTTCACTCTTAATACTGGGACCTATACGGATTACACTAGTGCTAAACTTGAAAGCTTAGTGAAAAAACACTTAGTTTGAATGACTGCTCATAGTAGTCATCCACCAAGCACATACATTTATAAATATCACAACTAATATAATAGTGATGACACACTTAATCAAAGTTCATAATGCAAACCAGCTTCAATATGTTATTCATATACTATAAATTTATAAGCCAAACATTGATATTCAACGCTCATTGATACAAATTATCAATACAAATGCAAATGCTTATCCATACCAATTATCTAGTTGTCATGTTGCGTTTCTTATTTATAACCACTTACTTTACTTTCTATGTTAGGCCTACACATTCTCGTGGGTGAGGATAACAAGAGCTGTGAATATCCGAAGATACCAAAACTGTAGATACCTGAAAGTATCGAATTGTTGATACCTAAAGGCATCAAACTGTGGATACCTAAAGGCATCAAACTGTAGAGACACAATAGTCTCGAAATGAAAACACAATTAATGTCAAATTGTAGTAGCTGCACTGCCTATCTATCTACCACCAAGACAATAGAGTAGACACAGTAACATTTGCTTTAACTATTTGCTAATTTTACAATTCATATATTGACAAAACATATGATATACATTTCAATTCATAAAATTTGAATTTGGGTTTATATATATAAGTCATAACTTACCATGATTAGAAGGGCATCAAAATTACACTTGTATAATCATACTATACACATATAAGCAATACATATGCATACAAATCATCTATGTACATGTAAATTTTCTATAGTATGCATTATGCTCAATCTTAAATTCCAATTTTCATTCAACTAATTCACATATGGTAAGTCTTATTTCATTTATTTCTAGGTGTTTGAAAAGTTTCATACACATCAAAAAGATTCGGATAAGATGCGGTAAAAAAATCTAAAATGAAAACAAGGTCACGATCGAGACAGAAGACCATTTTCTAGGGTCACAATCGTATCTGGATTGTCATGATCATGATAGAAGAGTTTTCTAATGGGTCACAATCGTGATACCCATGTCACACTTGTGACAAAAGATCTTGATGTTGTGTCATGATCATGATAAACACTCACCATTTATACCTCTATTTGTTCCGTAATATACATATAAAAAATGTTCGAATGAGGTTTTTAGGTCTTCAGGACATTTGTTCCCCTATGTCTTTAGTTCCAAAAGAATAAAAAATTAAGCCAATTCGACTTCTAAATCATGAGATATAGACTAAACATCACAAGTTGCTCCAAAATAGAGGCAACATTAGGTCACCAATTTTGATCTCAATTTTCAATACCATAAAGCCAGAATTAAGATAGAGACTCTTCTATATATTTCTAGTCCTTTGGGCTAGGTTTCATATGAAACTAAAATTACCCAATTTAGAGGTCTTTAGGTTGAGTTATATCCTAAATAATGTTATTGGACATAATTCCACTACACGATATTCTGTTGTCATATTCAACAAATTCCATG
This sequence comes from Erythroxylum incrassatum, assembly GCA_026546855.1. Lineage (NCBI taxonomy): Eukaryota > Viridiplantae > Streptophyta > Magnoliopsida > Malpighiales > Erythroxylaceae > Erythroxylum > Erythroxylum incrassatum. The sequence goes on from JANVCL010000007.1 coordinate 12,380,722, forward strand.
CAAGATAATATCAAAATTACACCACCACAACATCCCGACAACCATTATATATCCAAATGAATCTTTTTATCCATTCAAACATACACAAAAAGATAAATTAAACTAAATGTAGTCCCAAACCTTAAAATTGCCAAAGTAGTTCTTCTAATACCTTTCCTTCCCTTCCTTTTTGGCTTTGCTTGACTCACCAACTCAAAACATCACAAATACATATCTCAATCTCAATTCCAACCCTATAATTCCAATTCTTCATAAGCGAAGTAAGAAAAGATAAAGATGAAGAGAAATCCACTAACTTTTATCTTGATTTCCACCTAAGATTAGCTTAATTCCTTACAAGCAAAATGATGGGATGAAGAAGATGAAGTGGAAAGAAAATGAGAGAGGAGAAATATCTCCAAGCTAGTTCTAATCTTGAGGCAAGGTCTCTTAAATATCTCCAAGTATGATTTATTTGTGAATCTCTTAGTTCCTCAACTTCAACATCTGCTGTAAAGTCCATAAATGCTTCTTGCTAGGTTTCATACCCCAAAATCCCCTATAATGAAGAATTAGAATGCATCCAACTTTTAGTGCATACTTGCCCAAGATCACATTCATCATTTCTTGTATAGATTGCCCATTATAAAGGCTTTATCGAACAACACACAAACACTATAGCATATAACACAATCATCAATAATAATAGAACTATTAAATATTCAACTGACATCAAAACATGATACACAACAACACTCCTACCTTGCCTTTTACTCAAATTACCATTTTTAACATCTTTGGATTCAAGAAATTATCTTGCTTGGTGAAAACAAGTTTAAATAATATTGACCACTATTGATACCACTACATGTCTTTAACGTAGGCATGAGCTTATGTTTTCTTCTGTAGGCATGAGCATCTGTTTTCTTCTTTACCAATTTCATTTCTTAGTAACTATGAATCTGATGCACCGTGTCCTATCTTTGAGGTTTAAATGATGCCCAATTTGCACATACAATTGAATCTTTATTTGGAAGACGCATGAACACATACACATTAACTAAGCAACTTGCAAGCTGTTATTGATATATAGTTGACAGTAAACAGTGACCAGGTTTCACTATGTAGATACCAAGAATAGTATACAGGATGCAGATATAGTAACACTATCACATGAAGGCTCATAGTCCCAATCCCCACGTATAAAGTTCCTCTTAGCTGGAATTTTTTTAAATGATTTAAAGTAGAGAGTTTTATGACCTTAATTTTGTTAGAGCCAATCATTGTCCAAGTGTTTAGCTCTTGAATATGACAACAATTAGCAGTAAATATGAGATTGTAACGTTGACAGCATATTAGCATGGAAACTTGGAATATGGAGCACATTGTTGAGTATAAGAGAGGATGCAAGAATGACAATTCCAATATGTTGAACTGAACGTAAACACTAGTAGTTAATTAAAAAGAAATACCGATTATTTCATTTTTATCGTGTTGCTTGGGGTTTAGGGAAATTGAGCTGGTGTGGGAAATTGTCACATGTACATTAGAGTAGGTTCCATTCTGTATAACTGTTTTATTTTTCCATTTCCTTGGCTAATTTTTGGCCCCTTCTCTTTGTATCTAATTTTGATTGTCTTTATGTTGAAGTTCACAAAGAACAAAAAAAGCTTTCTTCTGCATATCCCTTAATGAACTTTTTGTGGGTGTTATTGCAATAGTCCTAACACTACTAGAGAACCCTGAAAAAAATAATAGTTACACAAATAAAACCTTTTTGAAGATTGATTACATATCTTTTTATACCTGTTGATTCAAATATTGAAGTTGCATAGAATGCAATGCAATTGACCCCTCTAAATTGTTACAATGCCATCAGACCAACTCCAACCTTCAGAAAGTTCAATTGTTTATACAATTTATTTCCGTTGATCACATCAATGAAAATGTCATATCTTAGAAAACTCTGCATTTAGAATAAATGTATCTTTCTAGCTCTTGTTTTCTAGATCCTGATGCTTCATTATACTATTTTCTTGCATTTATTGGATCTTGATTATATTGTTTTTTCTTTTCTGCAATTGGGCTAATCCTGTGACAAAATGTTTCTTACATTTTTCATTATATTTCCTATAGAGTCCCAAGTTTTCCAAGCTTTCCTTTTTTGATACCATGTGTCTTAGTTTCTTCGTAAGCATTCATCTTATACCTACTCCCTCTCAAGTTGATATGCCTCCTTAATTTGATATTCTACTTAGGTAAGTGGTTACTGATGCATATTTGGTCATTATATAAAACCAATATTTGGTAAAAACCATTTATTACATGTGATAATGTAGCGCCCCTTTACCACAAAGTACGAACCGGGACGCCCGAAGGTCATTCCGGCACATATCCTACGATAAAGGCGCACTACGATTAAACACTACGCTAACTCCACATGGCATCATATCAATATTTATGTTCAAGCATCATTAGAAAAATCCACGATATTTTGAAACCAACTATTTCCTCATTTCATTACTAAAAAACAATACTATACATTGAGATTTCAAGTCTTACTACAAAGTAATGTCCCAAGCCTAATACAAAAGTACTACAATGTTGAGGAAACTAAGTATACAAACTAACTATGTCATCCAAAACATTCCAGTTGACCGACCTTTGGGCCATGGCTTCACTTCAGTCACACCCTATACGGTAGTGGAGCCACTCAAAAGCTAAAGTCGCCTATCGATCCTGAAAAACAATGATGCAATTTTGCTGAGTT
>JANVCL010000007.1:12414034-12424394 GCA_026546855.1 Erythroxylum incrassatum
GTGATATGGGTTCTGGACAGGAGGTCCGATGATACTGATGTTTGAGAATTATAGAAGTGCTTTGGTTATGTATGTGTTTGTTTGTGTTGGAATTCCGGACAGGAGGTCCGATAAATTGTGTTGATGGATTAGAAATATTGAAGTGCTTTTGTTTATGGTTTGACTTGGTGACATATAGACATGTGTGCGCCTTGATGGCAAAAGAAAAATAAGTTTTTGTTTAAATTGATGGTTATAATTCACATATGAGGGATAAAATGAACTTAGGTTATGAAATTGATGAATTTCCATATGGGAAATTGAATTGCTTTGTATGAGATTGAATAAAGATGAATAAAATGAAAAAGAAAAAAAAATTATACCGATTTGGATTAGTTTAGACCACGATCGTCTTAGAGTTTTCCAATGCGTCATTTTTCTAAAATATTTATTTTCGGATGTCGGAGTTAAGTTTTTGTCCTTAAGCGATTTGTTTCCCTTGATTCCGCACCATTCGCTTTTTTTTGGCTCATTACGAATTCGATTTCCTTTTGTTTCTTTCGCTCTTTGATCCGATTTGCTTTCGTTGACTTTCGCGCACTGCTTTATGATCTGTTCGTTCGTTTCCGCCGATTTGTTTTTGTTTGCGTTTGGCCCACTTCCGTTTAGGATCTTTTCTTTTGGTTCGCTTTCGGTTCTTCGATTTGTGATTCCATTTTTCGGTTGGGGTCCGGTTCTAAAATCAGGTCTCAACAGCATAATTGCTAAGCATTCTATGATGTCTTGCATCAGACATCGCAGAAACCTATTACCTACCCCACTATCTACGATGTCTATTGTGACGTTTTAATAGATGTCGTAGCAGGTTTTCTGCGACGTCTTAATAGCTTCTACGACGTTTAAAAGACGACGCAAAATGTATCTTTTTGTTGTAGTGAATAACGAGTGCTAATCTTTTTGTATTCTATTAATGTCCAATCTTAATAAAACAATGACCAGGAATAATTTAGGAATAATACATAAATACAATATTAATATCATAATTATAATCTCATTATAATTTCATTTGTAGTGTACAATTATTCCATGGACTTTATCATATACATTTAAACATATACAAGATAAAGAATGCTTTTGAATAATTTATTAGTAAATATTCAAATCGATTGGTTGTAGAGCATAAACCAACAATTTTAACTATTTTACTCCCAACTTGAAAAGGTTTAATATCATAAACAATTTAAAATAGACCTAATCTATGAAAATACTTCTTCATGAATGTCCCGAAAAAAAAACTAGCATTTATTTTCATCATTCTTGATCAGGATTGCATATGATTTCTCAATAAGGAACTTAACAACTGTTATATTTGATTAATCCATATGCTTACATCTTACTTAGGTGATTAATTAATGGAACATCTGAAAACAATAAGGGCAACCTTGACATGTAATGGCTGTTTCAGGGTGAAATCTTTAATTCAAGCTTTTGGTTAACTAATCCTTCAACGAAAGTCAGGTTTGAATTGTATAACTACGATGCAGATCTACCTAAAACGAGGTAGCATCTTTTTCGAAGTGACTTCTATATTATATAGATCGGTCCAAAACCATCTTTGAAAGGAAGATATCCACCTAATTTTCCACAGTATCATCCATCAACCAAAAGTCGAAAAGGACGTGGCTTGTTGCACATTACATTTAAATCATTGCTAAATTGAGTCTAAAAGTATCATAGGCATAGTGCCATCCTAATGATTCATTACACAATTGTCAGGCGAAACAGAGACCTGCCATTTGCGCACACTTGCAAAATGAGAAATTATTTGGAATTAAGACATAGCACCCAGGCCTATTCCTGGTCTGATTGCGAAAATCTAACAGTACATCAATGTAATCTACGTGATGGAATCATCTACAAATAGAATAACGTATTCAGGCAGAAAATGGCTATTACTAAATACAAACTTATAAATGGTGTCACCGTCTTGCTCTATAATAGTGAATTGGGATTTGTTAATATATCTTCTTATTACTTTGTTTATTCATTTACTTAATGTAAGGAAAGAGTTTGGATAACCTGGCCAACCTTATTCAATGTCCAAAACGACGTTGTTTTAAGTGTTGGTCATAAATTTAGAGTCGTTTTAAGTATTGGTCATAAATTTAGAGACTGTTCAATTATGTTCGATACTTAAAACAATGTCATTTTGAGAATTAGACATGAGTTTAGAGGCTGTGTTCTAATCCAGACTTATGCTTAAAACGATATCATTTTTTATGCTTAAAATGATATCATTTTGGACATTAGATAAGATTGGTCAGGTTATTTTGGACCCAAAAAAATCTTAATTAGTAAAGAAATGTTGTCTACTATTAATTCTAGTGGTGTCAGTCCTCTCAGTCCACTTGCTAGCTGGGTACTATAGTTAGTAGCTATATATATTCCTTTCCTAGTATCTGATTGAATTACAATTTAGAAACCAAGAATTCATTGGCCTACCTTCATTTGTTTCACATGGATTCCCCTTTGCCCATGTTACAAAATCATTCAGCCAAAAGTTGCGAGGATAACTGTGAAGCGGCTCCAAGAACTCTTGCCAGTAAGTTCAAGCTGAAAATCTCTACTTTTCCCAGGGAAAAAGGTTGGGACAGGGCCAATAATCTCTACCATTACCAAGGCTTTTGGTACTATGAACATTTCTTGGCAGGAATCATGTCCGCTCAAGAGCATTTCAGACCACAACCCACCGACATTTTTTTGACGAGTTGCCCAAAAGCCGGTACAACTTGGCTCAAGGCCCTTACTTTTGCCATTGTCACTCGAGCTAGGTTTGATGACTCAACTAGCCCTTTGCTCAAGAAGCTGCCCCATGATTGCATACCTTTTATTGAGTTTGATCTTTCAGAGAACTCAAAAAACAGGGACATGGAAATGCCACTAGTAGCTACTCACATGCCATACACTTCTTTACCTACATCAGTTACTAACTCGGGCTGTAAGATAGTTTACATATGCAGAGACCCCAGGGACGCATTTGTTTCATACTGGTTCTTCGTGGCGAAGCAGCTTTCTTCCACAAACGCTGAGCCTCTTCGTTTAGAAGAGGCTTTTGAGATGTACTGCAAAGGGATTACAAACTATGGACCTTGCTGGGACCACGTTTTAGGGTACTGGAGAGCGAGCTTAGAGTTCCCAGAAAGGATATTGATCTTGAAGTTCGAGGAGTTGAAGAAAGAAACAACCTTCTACGTGAAGAAATTAGCTGAGTTCATTGGCTACCCTTTTACTAAAGAGGAAACAGGAGTAGTCCAAAAGGTCATAGACATGTGTGATTTTGAGAATCTGAGCAACCTGGAGGTGAATAAAAATGGCGGGCATCGCTCTGGCTCAGGTATTAATATAAAAAACAATGCATTCTTCAGGAAGGGTAAGGTAGGAGATTGGGAGAACTACTTAACCGCTGAAATGGCAGCTCGTCTGAACAAAATCGTGGAGGAGAAGTTTAAGGGTTCGGGCTTTTTCACGGTATTCAAACCTTAATTGCGAGACAGCTTTATATGATTTTTTTTTCGTTATCTTATAAGTAATAATTTTTAAAGTATAATAATTGAAATAAAAAATTAAAGTATGTGAGGTTAAGATATTTAACTTATCTATTGACAATGGTATCAGGGCTAGGATTGTGTGCGTGAGGACGGCGAGCAACATTGCCATGGTGCGATGTATACGCAAGTATGGTCGACTCGGTTGAATTCACCAAATGTTTCACCTCTCGTGGAACGTCCATTGTGTTGGCTTTACGATTGTTTTATGTTTTCTGTCAGCTTGGTTGTTTCCTATGTAAAATTTGTTCATGATTGTTGAATGTTATGATGGCCGTGTGGTGTGGTTGTGCTTGTTGAAAAATGTTTCTGGGAGAATCTGAAGTAGAATAAAATATCTAGGCAAACATGACATTTGAAAATAAATATTAAATGAGCAACCCTATCTTTTTCTATCTCAGTAATTGTAGGTTGGCATATTAGATTTCAGACCACATTAATTTGGGATTGGCAAAAATATGTACATAGGACAGTTAAATCAGTCACAGAGGTCGAAATGCAGTCTGCAAAGAAGTCGAAACATTGTCATGAGTCATGACAGTACGACCGCGCGTAGGAACTGGATCTGGACAAAATCTTCCGAATATAATAATCTTTTACAGGACAGAAGTGCAATTCAAAGTGGTTGATGTCTTGAATATATGGATGGCAACTTATCAACCGGCATTTAATTATAGTTAATAATGAAAATGCTCACACAATACTTGTATTTCATGTATAACGTCAGACAGTTGTAACAGAATAATGGACATTCATAAATATAACAAGAGTTTTAGAAATAGTTTTTGAAAGCCCAAGAGCGACTTAGAACCTAACAGACATACATATATCATTCTTGACTAGCTTTCCGAAAACAGGCACAACTTGATTCATTCATGAATCATGACCCATGCTTTTGCCAGTCACTCGAAAGACGACCAGCCACAAACATTTCCTCGTGTACATTTAAAAGAATTGGAACTCTTCGTAAGATCCTTAATCTCTAACCCATCAGTTCTCAAGGAGGAAATGTTGAATATCAATGAGCAAAAGACTGAATTTAAGAAGTTGAAAACTTTGCAAAACAACAAATCAGATGCTGCGAGGGGTATTTAGCTAAAAACTTGGAAGCAATGGCACGGAAGAGCTGATGACCTGTGCTTATTATGTAATACCGATATATATGTTATCATTGCATTCTGATAGATATGATTGGCCAAATGCACTAAGGTGGATTATCGGTAAAATTAAGAAAGGAACTCCTAATGTTGCTCTCTATACAGCAGCTTTCATCATAACCATGTATAACATTTAGAAAGAAAGAAATCGACATAGGTTTACTGACAAGAAGGAAGACAAATATCAACTAATAGACAGAATTATTAATCATATCAGAGCTGTTATATTTGCTAACAAGCACATCATTCCCTCTCCTTAGACATAAAGAACATATGGTGATTGTAATTCAATGATCTCAATTATGATATAGTTTTATAATCTTCACTTCTTGAATCTTAGATACTCTGTAATCTAATGACAGGCTTATCTAGCCTTGAACTCATTGTTTTTGGTAATGGTGCAATAGTTTTATATAAAGTAATATACCATTCAATTTTCACCAAAAAAAAATGACTTTGATACCAAAAATCTTGAATATCAATTAGCAATCGAATAAATCAAGAAGGTAAAGTGCACTCTACAAAGCAACAAATCCGATTTTGTTGATAAAGCCATTTATTTGATGCAACTTTATATAGGCATCCATGAAATAAATTCAATACCACATTCTCCTCTTTTCCGCACACCCACCAACTTTACTAACAAGATTTACTAGAAAATAGGAAAAAGAATGATAACTTGCAAAACAAATGAACTAAAAACAAGCTGTAACAACCTAACCTACTTAGCAAGTAAACAGAGATAATTAGGTTGCTAAATTAACAATTACCCAGTAAACTCAATCGACTAAATCTTTTTTAAAAATTGCTCCACATGCTGGTGTTGCAGTTTAAAAGGAGACTGCCATAGCTGGGCGCTTATGGGTCACCGAATATGGTTGTCACATTCCAATTCCACTGCAATTAATGATAGTTTCCAAGTTTTAATGCCTGGATCAAATTTATTGTTCCACTTTTTAAGTCCTACCCTGTACTCATGACATCTTTTCATAAAATAAATGTTAGAAATAGATAAGATATGTCGCTAATCTGTTTGCTTGATCTCAAAAGGTTGAGCTCCAACTTCAAGAGCCTCCAGTCGCAGACCGGACTATCGTTGGAGGATTGAATCACGATTTGATTCTAGTCAGTCCCTTAAGAAAGCGGTCCAGTGTTCGGTGCGTACAAGGAGTCACCATATTAAATGAACTCCCACACTGTGACTGCCGAGACTCGAACCTGAATCCTTGATCTTAATTACCTTCTCAAGAAACCAACTAGACTACCTGTACGGGTACTGCTCGTTTTACAAAACGTTTGTCTTTCCCCTCTTTTATAAAAGAAAAAAATGTTCCGAATGGACGAGATGTTATGAGCTGACACTGGAAAAGTCGTGTAGCCACCCCAGTGCCCTCAAAAGCTGACTTGGCTACTCTGGCTTTCTTTGAAATTTCGTACAGCTGCTACCACCGACCACAACGTACCGCATTAGTTTTGATCTCTGTCAATCCATTAAGTGGGCTGTCGGATTATTTACTTGTCCATGCAAAAAGCAAAGTTTTGAACCTACGCAAAGGAATCCTCTTAATCAGCTCTAGGTCTTGGTGTACCCTGGTGCCTTTCTGGAGGAAATTAATGTGGTAGGTACCTCATCATTCATCATTCATTCTTATCCTAAATTGTCCTGAAGCCTGCATGTCAAACTCCGTTATTTATTATATGTTCCTCAACCATTTATATAAATAAAATTTAATAAAATATGATAATAACACCATAATAAAAAAAATAAGAAGTCTAATCTCAAAGTTTGAATAAATTGTAATACTCTAAAATAAAATCGAAGTGAGAAAGTGGTCTTCGAAGATAAAATCTTGTAGTTTAGTTCTAGTTTTATTTTTCTATTGTAATTTTTAGTTTTTATTTTTTTTTCAATTTTTAAGAAACCAAATTATAAAATAAAAATTAAAAATTTAAACAAACATTTTTTTCTAAATTTAAAAACACAAATAAAACACCAAAAATAAAAGATTCTCTTTCCAACAATTCCCCTCTCCTCTCTTCCGTCGCCAAGACTTGTCTTCAAATTGGCGTCAACTCAAAATATTTCAAAGCCAAAGTCGGGTTTTTATCAAGTGAAACAAACCTAAATGTTAGTGTTAATTTGTTTCTATTTATATTTTTCATCTTTATTTTTGAACTTTAGTTAAAAAAATTATTTATTTGAGTTTTTAATTTGCTTAAATTTTGTTTTCTTTCAGTTTTTACAATTTATACAAATCATAAAAAATGTTTTTTTGTTTTTGTTACTATTTGTATAATCTAATTTAGCATAAACTAAATATATTATTTAATTATTTAATATGAATTAAGAATAATTTAATTTAAGATTACATTTAATGATTTAGAATTATGAATAATTTAATTTAATTTTTAAATTAAATTATTAAAGGATAAGAAATCCTTTAATATGTAGAATATAGTCAATACAAGTAAGTAATTTGATTTATAATGCATATGTTTTTGAAAGATCTTATATTTATTATATGTATAATTTTTTTCCATTGGTATTTCATGTTTCGGACTTAAATGAATTTGGATATAGGTTATTCTTAGAGTATTGAGGCTGTTATTTTTGGATTCTAAGCTGGTAAGTATAGGCCAAATCTTATAATTTATACGGATGTAAAATAAAATATAATATCGTCCAATTTCGGCTATAAGTATGGAGTTATAACTAATATGATTTTTAAATATATAATACTTAATAATACTTAGAAATAACTTCTAAACAATTTGTTAATTTAAATATTGATTAGTTCAATTTTAATTAGAAATAACTTTCTGATTACATTTAGGTTATTAAGTTCAAAAGTTGAATAATAATGAGATTTAAATCTATAATTGAGAATAAGTTTCTAATTTCTAATTGAATTACAAATTAATTTAATAAAACAATATATATAATTAGAGATAAGTTTCTAAATTAAAATTGATATTATTAGTGTAATAAGAATTAGAAATAAGTTTCTAATTTAAATTTTATTTTGATTGGTTTTATTATAGTTAGAAATGTGTTTCTAATTGAAATGAAATAGTTACCATTTAAATATGACATGTTCATGTTGCATTGAAATTGTGATTGTGAGTAAATTATAATGATCATAGTTTTATTTCGAGTATGAGTTCATTTATTTATTTATGATTTATGGATTTTGTGAGCAACTTCTAATCCTAAAATTGTGTTTTTAACAAAATGTCAATTATAAAGAGGTCACCTAGACTCATACAAAGTGTGGCCCAGATGAGACAAGTTATCATGATGTTAGTGTAGTTATAGTAAATGCAATATCTTCTTAAAGAAGATCTAATACATCAGGTTATTATTGTTAATCACTTAACGCAAAACCTATATTTCAGAGGTTGTTTGGCTTTCAAAGAAGCGGAAGTAAAGACACGAAGTACAAGACTTTATTCTCAACTGTGTCAAATCATTCAAGATATTAATCTTTAAAAAACTTCTTGATTTCTTGGCAAATTCAAATGAATTTTTTTACTTAATTTGGTAATTAATCCAATAGTGAAAATCAGTATCTATTATTCTAACAACAAGAAAATTAAAAAGATAAGATTTAGAGAATATGATGATGCGATTTAGCCTAGTTCATCCTTAACTTTGGGCTATATCTAGTTCTCAGAGTTCACCTGAGATTTTCACTATAACCTTCAACGTTACAAGTATTATTTCTATACTTCCAGAGTCTTTTCAGGCTCTAGCCTTTCTTTTCATTAGAAAAGATATTGTTTGAGCTTCACGTTATAGATGTATTTGCTGTCTTTTTCTCACTAGAACTTTTACAACTACAATTCTTTTCTCTCTTTGTATTGTATCATTTTGTATCGTAGAGTAAAAGTAAAAAGTATTTTTGTTTACGACTATATCTACTATTTATGTCCTAAATTGTCAGTAGTCTTCTTGAGAATTCCGCTTCTTGAATCCTTTTAGAAACCTTTATTAGAAGAGTCCTGTAACTAACTCCAACTAATTAACTGACTGATGTTTTAGAATATTTCTTTCAATTACATCGTCTGGTATTTTGCTTTTTCTTGGTGTTATACTTCGTTTGGTGTCGTACTTCGTCTGGTCTATCTAAGACACTTTGTCGTATTCAGTTTTGACTTAAGTATCGTCTTGAGTTGACTTTGAGTCATTTACATTTATCTGAGAACTTAACAAACTCATCAAAACAATTCACATACTTCTAAGATTATTATTATTTTATTGTCATCAAAATTAATAGAAGAAGTGAAGTCTTCTTGACTTAACAATCTCCCTTTTTTTATGATAAGAAATAATCATAATTTTAGAAGATAAAAAATATTCAAACGAAAAATAAAGAATAATAGTCAGACAAATAAAGCAAGATATACAATGATAAATAGAAAAATGCTAATGCTTTCTCCTGCTCTCCCCCTCTTTGTTATTAATCAAAAAGATAGTTCATGGTAGGCGTTTCACAATTTCAGAATATATATGTTGAATATCAGTGTGGATCGTTTTAAGGTCTTGTTTAATAGAAACATGTCAAAGTGCTATTTCCTCATGAAGATCACCTACTGCATCATCTAGTTCATCAACCTTAGTATGAATTTCCTCAACATTTTTAGCTAAGGCTTCCTAAACTTTCGTTTGCTTGTGATTGGCTTCAGTCTATTTGATGAAATTCTTCAAGAACTCCGAATTAACAGTAGCATCTTGTAGTATTTCACTCAGTGGATGAGGGTGTTCAAAAACAGATGGTTTTCTAGGTGAAACATCTAATTGTATGATTTTGATTGAGGGTAGTTTGAGGGTTTATTGTCTTTCAGGGATATCAAGATCATCAAGTCTGGGTAGTTTATAAATTGGTTGCCTAAGAAGGTGTAAAACATGTTAAGTCCAAATAACTTTACGATTAATAATTTTGATGATAAACAAAAAGCAGACGGAAGCCAAGTAGAAAAGCAGACTAATGGAAAACAGACAAATGCTATTTGAAAAGCAGACGGAAGCCAAGTAGAAAAGCAGACGAATGGAAAACAGACAAATGCTATTTGAAAAGTAGACGGAAGCCAAGTAGAAAAGCAGACGAATGGAAAACAAACGAATGCTATTTGAAAAGTAGACGAAAGAAAAAGTAGACGAACGAAAAGCAGACGAAAGCAAAAGTAGACGAACAAAAAGCAGAAGGAAGAAAAAGCAGACGAAAGCAAAAATAGACGAAAGAAAGGAGACGGAAGCATCAGTTTGAGATAGTTACAGAACTCAACTGAATAACCGTTTTTTTAAAGAATCAAGAAGCAGTTATCAAGAAACAGTTGAAGACGAAGGCTATAAATATGAGTCGAAGATGAAGACTGCAAAAGTTACAGACACACATAAGAGATATACAATTTATGAAAGTTAGCAGCAAATAATACAAACTCTTGAGAGAGTTTACTATGCAAAATAGCAAGAGCGATACTTTTCTGTAACAAGCTCGAAACACCTTTTAGTTTACAAGTGATACAGATAGCCTGAAGAGGTTAAGTGTGAAAGAATACTGATTGTAAAGAGACCTGAAGAGGCTCAGAGAAAAAGAATACTTGTAAAGTTTTGAGAGA
>JANVCL010000007.1:12485782-12500758 GCA_026546855.1 Erythroxylum incrassatum
AAGAAGAGGACCGGAACAGAGATTGACGTTTCTATTCATTGGTGATAGATACGGTAACCCCCAAAATGTATGAACCATACATCGCTTATTATAATATAAAAATTTTGTTATGAGAACTTCTGCAACTTAATACTCTCACCATATCAAGCCTAACTAATGAAACAACTTCTTCATCGGCGTTTTTAATCATTATACACCTGCTACTCCTGACAGGTTGAGCTTCAAAAATAATTTTCGCTAATGTACATATTAAAAAATTGCTATGATTGCTTACCTTTTTTTTGGCACCCCTATTCAATGTAGCAGTCATCATTTAATGCAACCCAGATTATTCTTGAAAACCCAATATTTACCTGTATTTCTTTGTTATCAAAATAACTAATGTCGAAATTTCAACCCTCGGACGCCCTCCAGTAACGCCTTTATATTTTAACTTCGCACTTTTTCTCCTGTAACTTAACCCTGAAATCATATCTATCGTTACTACTGAAACATTTTCTCCCACCAAACTTTGCTTCTCGCAACTGGCCTCAAATTCTCCGTTCCAGAAAGAAAGAAAAAACCCTCAAAGTTACGTCTTCTATTTCAAAAAACAAAGAACAACCCTTCATATTAGTAAGGCATTCTTTTGTCCATGGCTTTTTTGCCAATTTTGTTTACTATAACCTAAGTTCCTTTCTCCAGCACTTCAGCTGAACTACACAAGCAATAAATACAACGAATAAATGCAGTTGTTCAACTGTGAACAACTGCATTCAAAAACTATAAATTTTCAACATTATGAAATTATTACTTTTTTAATTGATACAATAATCCACCTTATTTTAATTTTTGTTAATATCGTTTTCTTTTTTCGGTTAAAACTTTTTCCTTATTCTATTATTCTGATTGCGTTTATGCTCCATTTTTTTAGGTTTCCTACTTATTCTCTGCTACATTCCTCGACTACTAAGGTATGTATGGTTATTTGAAATAAATATATTGTACAATATTCTGGTTTAGTTATTTAATGTTGAATAATCATGTTTGTTAGATATTTTTTAAAATATTTTGCTAACCTTTTTCATTCGCTGTGTCCTTGCTGCATCTTTTCCTGAAAATGTTACCGCTTCAATTATATTCTATGTGTGTGTGTGTGTGTGTGTGTGTTTAAGAAATGTTATTATCAAACATCATCAATGGATAGATCAAAGATCTTCATATTATCTCCATCCCTCAAGTTTTTAAATATGGATAGAAATGCCAAAAGGCGTCAAAATTATGTTGAAATGGCAAATGATAAAAAACAAGAATTGTTACGATGACCTCGATAAATTCGAGCTGTAAAAAAAAGTTCCACTTCATCGACGCTTCACAAAACAATTACTCATGAACATAGCGATAGCGAACCTTGCATCGGTCAACTTCCCACTCATGAACCCTCTTATCAGGAAATACGTCATCGGTGTATTCATATCTATGCTGATCACATTAATAAAGGTACCTTTTTTCACTATATTAAAACTATTTCCAATCTAACTAGTTTCAAAAGTGATAATGTTCTTTTTATATCTTTCAAGGGATAAATCATCGAACCTTTGCTTCAACATTAGCATCCTTGCAGAATTTACCTGTTGAACCTCAACAACTCCCTTTTGTTCCAAATTGTGAATACTATAATGCAAAACGAGTTTATCTTGAACCTCCATCATTCTATTGCTCGTTGGGACAAATTTCGATGGTTGCTCCTCAAATGCCTTATGCTTTAAAATCTTTGTTTCTAAATAGTGAAGAGGAATCAGAACATTTCAGGAAGAATGTTCGTACATATAATAACAATCTAGCTTTCACTTCCTGTGGAGACAGATATGATCTTGACCTCACAAAAAATACAAAGGGAGTTTATACATTCCGTGTCCAAGGACAAGTTTACCATTTTCTTGACACTTTGCTGCCAACAAGCGATAAGGTATCTGGAATTCAACTTTATTTCTTTGATACTGATGAAGAACTACAAAAAAGGATCAGCAGTTCTGATAAACTTCGTGAAAATACGTTGAGGATGATTATGAAAATTCTTCAAGATAACCCTTATGCTAGGTTTTTTTCGAAGTCTTAAAGATATCCCATTGCTTGAAAACCACGAAATTGTTCTCAGATGTTCTCCTGGTCTTGATCAACGTGTTTACAATCTTCCAACTGCATCATAAGTAGCTGCTATATGGACTGAAACTGATGACGAACAACATGATAAATCTCCTCATATCCAAGTTTACACTTACTTAGGTCCGAGTTATAGAATTCAATCTTATTATGCATGTTATGACCTGCTTCAATATCCACTTTTATTTGCGCGGGGTGAATCAGGATGGCATCGTGGCATTAAGCGGTTAATTCTAGAAAGAAACGAGAGGAATATTTCTGATGACACAAGCACTACCCCTTTCTGCAACTTTACTGAACCAGTTGAATTATTCGCTCTCGAAGACATAGGTTAGTTGTCTATTTATTAGGTTATTTCCCAGATATTATCTAGTTACACAAATTAATTTAGCATTTTTCCCTTACTATTACTAGTTGCTTAAGAAACACACTCTAAACATGGTCTAGTAACTGTAAGAGAGTATTACTGCTATCGACTTCAGATGAGAAGTTATGACGAATTGATGCTTCTCCACAGTTTAAGACTACTTTAACAATTCGTTGTCGGATGTTGTATAAAGATTGAAACATCTCGCCTTGACTTCCATAGAAAAAAATAAAATGAGATACGATCATAAATCTTGCAAGGTGTTTTAGATAGCATTAATATTGGCCAAACTGAAGCTTCTACAATTGGCAGCCGAATTGTCCTCCCAGCTTTGTTTATCGGCAGCCCAAGGGACATGAAATGACGTTATCTGGATGCAATGGCTCTAGTACAAAAATTTGGCAAACCAGATATTTTCCTCACTATCACTTGCAATCCTATGTGGAAAGAAATCCAAGAGAATCTTAAATTTCATGAAAAGGCACAAGACAGACCAGATTTATTGTCCAGAGTGTTCAGAGCTAAATTTGAAATTCTAAAAAATGAGTTGATCAAAAAACAAATTTTCGGAGATATCGCCGCATTTGTTTACGTTATTGAATTTCAAAAGCATGGATTTCTTCATGCTCATTTGCTGCTAATACTCTAGCCACAATTTAAGTTGTTGAATCTAGATTCCTATGATCAAATCATATCAGCTGAAATACCTAATCCTGATCACAATTCCAGGTTATATTCGCTTTTCATTAAGCATATGATCCACGATCCTTGTGGTTTTATGAACAAACATTGTCCTTGCATGAGAAATGGTGTATGCAAATGTCATCATCGCAAGGATTTTACTATTTTCACTGTCCATGGTGAAGACACTTATCCATGCTATAGATGGAGAGATAATGAAAGAAAAGTCAAAATTTTCAGACATGAGGTTGATAATAGATTGTTGGTTCCTCATAACCCGTACCTTTTGATGTTACTTGATTGCCACATTAATGTTGAAATATGTTCGAATGTCAAGTTTGTTAAATACTTATACAAATATGAATTTAAGGGACATGACCTTATGAACTTTAACGTCAATGACCAAGAAGCCGCATGTAATATTGACGAAATCACTAATTTCTAAGAAGGTCGCTGGATTTCACCCTCCGAAGCTTTATGGCGCATATATGAATTTTGGCTAGCAGAGATTAATCCATCAATCTGTATGATACAGGTTCACCTCCTAGATCAACAATCTGTTTCCTTTGCAAAAGATGCTAATTTGTCTTATTTATTAAGAAGTATTGACTTCTCCAAAACAATGCTCATAGAATTTTTCACGATCAATTCAACAAATCAAAAGGCTGAAAAATGAAATGTCTGTATGCAGATTTCCCGCAATATTTTCTTTGGAATCGAAAAACAAAAACATGTTCGGAAAGAAAGCAAAGGAAAGTCATAGGACGATTAGTTACTGTTGACCCTCAAGAAGGAGAAAGGTATTACTTGAGATTATTGATCACAAACGTTAAAGGTCCAACATCATTTGACCACTTGTTAACTGTTGATGGTTAAAAGATGAACTCTTTCAGAGATGCTGCACTGCAATTAGGATTGCTAGCATCTTTCAGAGATGACCTACGTTCTGACTACCTGTATGCTTATTATTCTTGTAATATGTATACATCTGATGATATTACAAAAATGGCTCTTTAAGATATCAACAAATCTCTAGAACACATGGGGAAAAACTTAGCTTATTATCATTTCACTGAACATCAGTTTCATGTTGATTATCGCCAGCAGCAAACTAAGGAAGTACAAAGTGAGATGAATATACATATTGATGAAGAAGACCTATTATTACAATCAAAACTGAACAGCGAGCAAAAAAACATATTTGATTTAATAATGAATTCAGTTCTCACTTCAGCGAATGGAAGTTATTTTATTGATGGTCCTGGGGGAACAGGAAAAACTTTCTTATATTGAGCTCTTCTTGTAAATTTACGATCACAAGGACATATTGCAATCGTTGTCACCACATCAGGCGTTGCTATCTCAATTCTTCCAGGTGGTAGGATAGCTCACTCAAGATTTAAAATCCCCTTTGATTTCTCAAAGAAAAAAGTTTGTCAATTGAGCAAACAAAGTAGTGTTGCAAAATTGATATTTCAATCTAGCCTTATTATGGGATGAGGCTTCCATGGCAAAACGAGAAGCCATAGAATCATTTCACAGCTTAATTCAAGATATAATGAACTCTGATCAGCCTTTTGGAGGTAAAATTGTTGTATTCGATGGCGACTTTCGTCAAACATTGCCAGTTATTCACCAAGCAACCAAACAACAACTCATTGATTCAAGTCTTCTAAATTCACATCTCTTGCCCCATATCTCTGAATTCTCTTTAATGATAAATATGAGAGCTATCTCAAACCTAATTTTTTGTGATTTCTTATTGCGCGTTGGAGAAGGCACTGAGCCAATTGATGAACAAGATCAAATATGCTTACCAAATGAACTCATTATTCCTTATGACAACAAGGACGAATCTCTTAATAGGTTAGCACTTGTTGTATTTGTGGCTTTTAGATGATTTGAGAGATGGTTATGTGATTGGTATGGGTTTTTGGTTGATGAATTGTGAAATGATGTTAGAAATGCATGACATATGTCATGCTCATGAAATCAAGTTTCCAAATTGTGCCATATGGGCAACATGTTTCAAGTTCATGAATTACATGTTATGTGGGTTTGTGGTGGTCTATTCTGTCAGTTAAGTACACTTGTCTAAATGCTTCTCCTACCTGCCGACTAGTGGCATGGAAATCCTTCACAGACTCCCTTAAGTTCACGGCTACGCAAGACCATTTTGTGGGATTGCGATAGTACGTTCTGTTCACGGCTACACAGGACCCTTAAGGGAAATATGTAATAAGTTTTGTTACGGATCCACCCAAACCATTTCTGATGTGCTTATGTGTTATGAATTATGAACAAGTTGAAAAATTCATAAATTGTGTTGTTGTGATTTTGATTTCATGACAAGAATTTTGAGAAACATGGGTTCTATGATTTAATAAGAATTTTCTATGAGATTAAACTTTTTGAATGGTTTTGCTTGTTATTTGTTATAAGCATGTTACCCACAAGCTTTCGAGCTCACCCCCATTTCTGTCCCATCTCCGGGTGTTGAGCAAGGGACCGAGTGAAAGAAAGTCAAGACATTACTTCAGATTTGCATGTTTTGTTTTTTTTAGTAGTTTATGTAAAGCAAAGTTGTAATTGCATTTTGAACAATTATTATTCAAGCATCTTGTGTAATTTGGGGATTTTGGAATATTGATGTATTATGGCATGAGATGCCAATAAAGCTTATAAACTCTTGTTTTGTGATGTTAATGAAATATGGACTTGTGTTTGGACATGAAATATAAATTTGTATATGGATGAATATGATGAATGTTGAGCTTGAATGGTTGGTATATATGTATATATATATATATATACACACATCAGTGACATATGAAGAAAACGACACATAGGAATTTTGGATGATGAGATGTAGCTAAATGTAATAAGTCAAATGAGCTGAGATTTAAGAATGGACGAAGAAAAGTTGGAATTCAAATGGTTATAAAATGAGGTGGAGTTGAAAAATGACTTAATTATGGATGAGGTTAAGTTGGAATTAAGTACACTTAAAGAAGTAATCCATTTGAGTTGATGAACTTTGAATATGAGTTGCTATTACTTGTAAGTGAAATGTTATGGAAAAGAAGGATAGGAATTATGAATGGACAAGAATGATGTTGCTTTAGTTAGGGAAGTGAGGTTGAGTTGAATTTCAAGTTTTCCATAAGGGTAAATTTTGTGTTCTGATTCAAGGGAAAGTTTGGAATGATTTAGGTAGAATTAGCCAAAATGATCTTCTTGAAAGTTTTAGTTCATCTTTCTATCTTTCCAACGATATAAATTTTGTAATTTTTGGATATCGGAATGGAAAAATATGATTGTTACAAGTTATGATGTTGGATAGGATTTGTGTATAAGACAACTATGGTAAATAATGAGAATGTGTGGTTTTGATGAATCAAATGAGTTGAGAATTGAGAATGTTGTGAGATAAATTTGGTGTTTGAGTCGTTATGAAGTGAATTTGCACTAGAAGAGTTGAATTTGGGAAGATTATGAGTGGATATGATGTTAGATTGGATGTAGGAAGCATTGGAGGGGCCTTGGAGGGGTTTGGGAAACCCCCATGTCCGTTTAACAAACTTTAGGTCCATTTAATAGACCTTTAAGGGTCAAAAAGGACCCCTAGCATCTCCCATGTCCATTTAACGGACTTAATTCCCGTTTAACGGACTTTCTCGTGTGAAATGGTGCTCCCAGGCCCGACAATGTCCGTTAAACGGACATTCATAGGATAATTTCATGAAATCGCGATTTTTGCCCCTTTTAGACATAGAATCTCGCTTTGTGATCTGCATGAAAGTTGTAGATCTAGAAGTTTAATTTCAAAAGGTCTAAAAACGAAATCAATCCGACATTTGTAGTGAAAGTTATGACAATCGCGCTAAGACATGTTACTGCATGATTGAGGACTTAAACATGTTCGATTCTTTAGATCATAACTTCCTCATCCAACCTCCAAATGAGGTGATTCTTGAAGCAATAGATTCCTAGGGCATGTATCTATCCCTCAATGAAAATTGATATCTTTTAGAGTTGATTTGAAAATTTTTTATGGAGAGAAAATGAGGAATCGGTTTGGAGAGCATAATCAAGGTATGAACACGCTTTAGCTTTTTAAGCATATCTTGATCTATCGAGCTCTGATAAATATGGTTCTTGATTCAAAACAAACTAGAGACTTAAAGCTATAATTTCTTTGAAGAAGTCAAATGGGAATTCTGATTTGAAGATTTCCAAATTCGGTTCACAAGCAGGAGAAATGAGTTCAAGTATGGTGACTGATTTTGTATGAGCACGCCATTGAACGAATTGTGAGGAAATTTTTAGTATGTTATGAGAATGAAGGTGAACAGATGATGGCTAATTAGGGTTCTTAGAAATAACCCTTCAAGGTAAGATGCCCACATTTCATGATCCGAAATTGGGCTTCGAAAGTAGGTCCAACAGTTGTGATATTAAGTTTCATGACAGATATCAGAGCAAGCGTTAGACTCTGGAAACAAGCATGGTCCAACAGATGAATGAGTCCGCAAGAGTTGGGTTCCAGAAACTGGACCTAACAATTATAGTATCAGAGCAAGAGGTTGGGTTCTGAAATCGGTGCCCAACAGTTAAGCAGTGGCACAGTGCAAACTAGTTCTAGTCCTTTTGCTAGTCCAGTAGTCCTAGTGAAGAAAAAGGATGGCTCTTGGAGATTGTTTGTAGATTATAGAGCCTTGAATCAACTGACCATCAAAAACAAATTTCCAATTCCTCTCATTGAGGAGCTGCTTGAAGAACTTCATAGGGTAGGGTGTTTTCTAAATTTGATTTACGGGCTAGTTATGATCATCAGATCAAAATGCATGCTCCAGATGTCCACAAAACTACATTAAGAACTTATAATGGCCACTACGAATTCTTAGTCATGCCTTTTGGATTGACTAATGCCCCAGCAACATTTCAAGGGCTAATGAATGAAGTGTTTAGACCATATTTGACAAAGTATGTGCTGGTTTTCCTCGACAACATTTTGGACTACAATAAATCATTAGAGGAGCATGTAAATCACCTGAAAACTGTGTTTGGGGTGCTTAGGAATCATAAGTTGTTTGCCAAGATGAGCAAGTGCGTATTTGTAGGTGCATCTGTGGAGTACTTAATCCACTACATTTCAGCTGTTGGATTGATGATTGAGCCCAAGTTTATATTATTAATTGGTTGCATTTTCATAACTGTTAATGCACTTTTTGGCTCCTAATTTGTGATTTTTGTGTTTAAGTTAGTTCTTCATAGTGAGCTCTTATTAATTGCAATTTGTTAGTAAAATTGTCACAATTTGATATTAATTGCTTTATAATTTTTCCTAAGGACAATTGATGCTACAAATTGCTATTTTGTATTGCAGAAAAAAAGGAGTCAAAGAGATGAGAAAGTCAACAGGTTGTGAGGTCCTTCACGCACGTCGTGGCGCATCCAGACGACGACACGCCGCGGCGCACACCATTTGACTGGCCGCGGCGAGCGAGTCAAGGACCACACGCCGCGGCGTAAATTAATTGGCTCACCGCAGCGAGTGAGCCAGAGCACACTTCGCGACGTCAATTATTTCGCACGTCGCGACGTGCGAACGGATAACTGGACTGTAAATGGAAAGGTATCTCATTGTTCCGACCCGACAAGGCTGTTTACTTTAAATACTTGCCAAATAAGGTCATAAGGGTCGGCTGGCTACACATACATGACCGATACACATACAGAGACAATTTTTCTTACACATCCGATGACCTAGAGATGATCTCCTCCCTCGTTCTCCATCCGCGACCAGCAACTAATCATTTCATCATCATCTATGCATCATCACATACACCGCAGGATCATCTCTACCATGGATGCCGTCGGAGTAAAAACAGTGTTGAGGACTACGACCGTCATGCTTGGCTAGGCATTCGGACCTCTTGAAGATGTAGCATCGGCTTGAGTTCATGGGCTTCAAAGGGGAGTAATCAAACATTGTCTGAAATTTAGTTATATCCTTGTAATACTCTGAGTTAGGGTTTATAGTGATATGATTAAATTAGATTGATTATAGTTTAATCGGGTGTTTAACAATGTTTTGCGTTATGGATATAGATATATGTAGAACTTTATGCTTGAATATATGAAGTATCATATATGTTTTTTGGCAATTGCGGTAATCCTTATTATCTGCCTAGTTGTGTTTGATATAGGTGATTATGCTTGATCCAATTGACCACTTGCATTAACTTGTCCATTTCACACACTAAGGTTTTTAACGAGGTTTTAAATAATGGAGTTCATTAATTAAATCCTTGGACTTAAAGGGTCCTTTAAGGTTGATTTTTCAAAAACTTAGTGGATTTTATCCCCGAAAAATTGTTTTGAACCGTGATAGCTTAAGTTCATTTTCAAGAGGAATTTATCCAATTTGATCATAGTTTGAACTTTGTTTGCCTTAAAATTCCCAAAATCCAAAAAAATACTCTTTATACAATTTTCTTTGATTTTAGTTAAGTTACTCAATTTTGATCAACTTGCAAACCCCCTTCTTTTATCAACTTTAATTGCAATTTTGACTTATTGTAGCATCCCATTACCTACGGGAAGGGTAGAACAGTAAATAGAAGTGAACAGTGAGAGTTTAGAAATGCAATTGCATGCTTATGCATAATGTGTCATACACTTACATGTGAATAGTAACATTTTTGCACATGAAAATAATTGTACGTGCATTCATTGACAGTCCGGGTATAATTGTTAATAACTGTGATTATGCTGAGAATTGTGGGTTATTGGTCTTGAAAATTTATTTGGAGTGTGAAATTGTTGTTTTAGAGTTTTTGGAGAATTTTAGGAAAATTTTAGGGGTAAATTTTGGACTAGGAAAAATGCCAAGTGGCAGACCAATTGTTAAATGGTAGTAGAAATTACTGTCATTTGGCAATGGAAATTTTGATACATGACCTTAGGAATTCTTGACAAGTGTCATTCATTGGAAATTGGGTTTGAATGGATTAATTAATTAGTGGAGTAAAGTGGAAGGTTTAGAATTTGGACATGTGGCAAGTGACAAGTGTCACTTGCCAAGCCATGTCTTATACCCATTGTTTAAGCGTTTAAAAAATCCATTCTTGCTCTCTCTCACGATACTTATCTCTTAAACAACCTTTGGAGTTTTGTTTTTGGGTTCTTTTCTCTCAAATTTTGTGGCTTCATCTTCCTCTCTTCACCTCCTTCATGATTTGTTGATTTATCTACTTTGAACCTTGCTCCATCTTTCACTTTCTACTTCCATCTTGTTGTTTCTTCAAGTTACTATAAGAAAAACCTAGCTTGACCCCTTTGGAAATGATGAACGTGGGTTGTATGGGGAGTTAGGGTTTTGTGGTCCTCTTGAAGATTTTGAAGAAATCAAGCTTAAATCAAGTAAGTTTTGCTTTAAATGTCATAGGTATGGTTAATTAAAGCTAAAATGATGAGTAACTTGAGTTGTGATGTTTTCATATTGCAAGGTTTATGTTTATGTCATGAATGATGCTAAATTATGTTCATATCTTGTTTTTGTATGTGTAGTATGAGTGTTAATGCATGTAAGGGTGTATAGAGGTTTAGAGATTGAATGATTTTCAAGGAAGTGATTGGATGAGTGTAGAAATTGTTTATGAATGGATTATGCTCTGTTTTTGGTTAATGATAGCTTACGGATTATGAATTGTTTGTAAGTGGTTTATTAAGTTGACTTAGCTAGAGATTGATGAGGAAATGAAATGGAGAAGATGATCTAGGTATAAGAAGGTATAAGATGAGTTAGATGCAAAGATTGAAAGTTTGAAAATCTGGAAATTTTGTAGCAATATGATCTTGAGTATGCTTCAATTTATGAGCCATGACTTCCTTTATAGTTGTCCAAATGAACTAATTTTTTATTTGAATGAAACTAGAGGCATTTGGCTACATTTCTTATGAAGATGTTGATTTCTTTAAATTTTGTCTTGAAGAGTCCCAAATATTGACATGAAGTGAGTGCAGCAAAAGTTGTAAATGAATGTGTATACTGGTGTTCTATTTTGGGTATTTATGATGAATTAGGGAATATGAATGGAGTATGGATGAGTTTGAGCTAACCTTGAGATGTTATGAAGTGGTTTTATTTTAGAAGACGTGAATTTGAGAAGATTATGGGTATATATGATGATAGAATGAGTGTAGGAATCTTGGAAGAGGCATTGGAGGGTGTTTTGGGAGACATATGTCCGTTAAACGGACCTTCTCGGGTGTAAAAACACCCCTAGGTTGATTTGTGTCCATTAAATGGACATGGAAGTCCGTTTAACGAACTTTCTCAGATAAAATGGGGCAGTTTTGCTGGATAACTTTGGAAATCGTGCTTTTTGAGCATCTTAGAGGCTGAATCTTGCTTTGTGGTCTTCAGAAATGTTGCAGATCTCGAAGTCCTCTTTCCAATGGTCCAACAACGAAAGCACTTTGAGATTTGTAGCAAGAGTTATGGTAATCGCGCCAAAATATATTCAATTTGATTGAGGTCTTAAACTTGGTTGCTTCTTTTGCTCATAACTCCTTCTCTAGACCTCCAAATGACTTGGTTCTTAAAGAAATAGGTTCCTAAAACATTTTCCTACATCTACACAAAAATTTCTAGTAATTGTTGTTGAATTGAAAGAGATTGATCAAAAGAAAGAGTTGGAGTCTGTTGGAACATTGCCAATGGGAGTAGTTTTATTGAGCATACTTCAATGTTTTGCTTACATTTGGACCTATAGGAGTCCAAATGAGATGATTTTTCCTTTGCTGTAAACTAGAGAAATAGGGCTATAAATCTTACGAAGAAGCTAAATTTTCATTCACTCCCTAAGATGTTCAAATTCTAAATGGAATTGGATTTAGTACACTGTTTTGCAATTAGAACAGTCCACCAATATTTGAGGTATATCTCCTAATCTACTAAACCAAATTGAGTGATTTTGGTGCCAATGGAATCGTAAGACATAGAGGAACACCTTTCTAGAAGGGAGCATGATCAAATTACTTCATCTTCAATTCTTAATTTGGTATGAATGATAGACCCTAAAGTGTGACTTGGAAAAGATGAGTTTTGTAATAGGAATATTTTTGTGATGGAATTGTTGGATTAATACCCGAGATTGTCATGAATATGCATTGTACATCTTTCATTTCATTCATTTGCATTATGAAATACCTTTATGGTACAAATTGTGATATATGTATATGTTATTTGTTATAGAGGAGCAACTAGAACGTCAACCCACAGACATTGCCGGAACTTCCAGACACTAGCTCCGGGAGTAGTTGGTGAGTAACCTAGACGGTTTCTCTCAATTATTGTTTGCTCTTGCTAATGCTTGGAATAATGAATGATTGTGATTTGATTATGGATTTCGGACAGGAGGTCCGATGATTGTGTACTGGGAATTGTGAATATGAGACCTATGTGCTTTATACCATGATGAATTGTGTTACATGCATTCCATTCATGAATGCATATTCAGATAATGGCAGTTGTGACCTGAGTAGCCACCGATAGAGCTTAAAGCTCAACGAGTGAAACTGAGCCTCGAGCTCGAAAGTGATTCAAAGCCATAGACTCAACGACTAATGAGCTCGGTATCCAATTGGATATGGAACAGTTCAGGCATTCGGTCACAGCAACGTAATAATTTGAAAGGGATCTCATAAACATTTCATATGCATTGTTGTGTGATTAATGTAATTGAGCAATTTGTTTATGCTGAGTGAAATTGTGATACTTATGCAAAGTGTATAATTGTGAAATAATTGTTATATGAATTGATGTGTTGCATGATTTGAGCGAACCATCGATGATGGTTACCTCATTGAGTTTGCAAAACTCATCAAAATTGCAAATGTTAATTTTTCAGGACCGAGAGATGACGCTAGTTACTAAGTGGCTCCACTACTGTGTAGATTATGCTGAGAAAAGTGAAGTTATGGCTCAAAGGTCGGTCAACTAGGATTTTTGGATGATGTAGAGAGCATTGTACATATTTTCCTCTTTCATGTAGTACCTTTGTACTAGATTTTGGTTGTTGTACATGTAGAAAAGCTTGAAAGACACAATGTATACTTTCAATTTTGAGAAACGAAATGAGGAAAAGTAAGTTTCAAAATTATTATGGTTTTCTTATAATGCTTTATAAGCGAAAATGATATGATGCCATATGAAGTGAACGTAGCTCGCCTTTATCGTAGGATATGTACCGGAATGACCTTCGGGCGTCCCGGTGTGTACTCTGCGGTAAGGGGGCGCTACAAACAGACTTTAACAAAAAAACTAACTCTAACTATCATAACTGCTCTTCATGATCTTCTTGACTTCTAAGACTCCAACAATTTCTGGTACTATCCTATCTTTTCTCGATTAGCTTCGTCATTACTATTCCACTAGTCCTGTTCAGCTCTTCTTTAATAACCTCCAACACCACCTAAATGACTTCCCAAATTTCAATATTCAAAATGGTCTTATCTTAAAGCATATGAAAATTGTAATTCTCGATGGTCATGAGCTGCAGCAACAACTTTTACATGAGTATCATTGTATCTTTTGCGGGGACCAAGTTGGAGTTTTCAAGACATTAGCCAGGCTTTCAACCAACTTTTATTGGAATCATATGTGTAAGTAAGTCACCAATTTCGTTACTTTTTTATCGAACCTGCCAGGAGGTCAAATACCTCCCTAGTAAATAGGCTGGTCTCCTTCAACCCCTGCCATCCCACATTTGGCAAGACATTGCCATAGATTTCTTTACCCACCTTGCACCTTCTAGTGGGAAGATTGACATATGGGTCGTTATTGATCTATCTAAGTATACCCATTTTGTTGCCTTAGGGATTGGTGTTACGATGCCACAATTTGTTGCTTTTTTTTCCAAGAAATTGGTTGACTTCATGGCTTGCCAAGATCCATTATCAGTGATCAGGATCTACTCTTTGTTATCGTATTTTGGAACGAATTATTCCATTTACAAGGTGCCAAACTCAAATTAAGTAGTGTCTATTATCCCTAAATAGATGGGTAGTTTGAGGTCCTTAACTGGTGTCTCGAAACCTATCTCTGATGGTTCTCGAGTGAGCATCCACAAACGTGGGCCTGTTGGACCAATGGTGGTTGACAAATTAATCCTACTTATGTTTTGATAATAATAAAATATATAGAATTGGTTAAGAAATTTATTGCAGGTGTTTTGGAATGAAAGAAATCTAGAAGACATTATAAATCATTGAGGAATCAAGAAGGAAACAATCTTCAACATGATTAAGGCATTAAAAATGAAGATTATGGGAGATTTGATTAAATGTATCCGTTGGAGATCAACAAGTCGACTTACACTTCACACAAGTCGACTTACAATGTCACAAGTCGAGTTATCAAGGAGCGGAGATGAAAAACGTTGTTTACAAGTCGACTTACAATGACCAAGTCGACTTATGGAGACTTACATGTACACACAAGTCGACTTACACTGCACAAGTCGACTTATGGAAGAGCGGAGAAGTTTTTACGAAAAACCTGTCACAAGTCGACTTACACTGCACAAGTCGACTTATGGAGATCGACAAGTCGACTTACACACTTTGACAAGTCGACTTATGAGTACAGCAAGTGATTCTGACGAAGGAAATTAGCCACAAATGGAAAGAACAAATCACGCAACGGCTAGGAGACAATCAGCAACGGCTAGTAGAGTTTCTAACATCAAAAATCTTCTAAGAGCCTGCACATTAAT